>VYZP01037053.1:1920-19264 GCA_013400635.1 Hypocryptadius cinnamomeus | reverse complement strand
CAATAAGCTTCAGCTGTAGAATAGGAAAGTAAATCTATTTGAATACAATTCTCATAACTGTGGTTAGAAATGCAAGTTGAGACACTCTATGGTTCCCATATTACACTGATTTGATAATGATAACTTAATGGGATTTTAAAAATCAAGTGAATATTAAGAAATCATGACTCATTCTTGCTGATACCATTAGGTATCAAACAGTTGCTTTCAGTATCATTATTGTTCTGCTGCAATGATTTATAATCAAAAATCAAATATAAAACCTGCCTTCCCCCCAGGTCTGGGTCTTCTCTGTGTCTGCACATAACTTGATGAAAGAGAGCAAACATCATCAATGGCACTTGAATAAATCAATGCTCTCCACTTGTTATGGTGCTGTGCCTTGTGGCACTCCTTACTTGCAGCACAAAATCTTCATTGCATACTGATGTTCACTGGTTTACCAAGACCAGCTCTACTGTTGTTGGATCAGGGAAGAGTTGCACAATTCCTTTTTTCTGCTTTCAATGTAGTTGATTAAACTGACAGACTCATTTTAAAGAGGATCTGGCATATTGACAATAACAGTTTCAATGAAGAAGCACTCCTTTCATGATCAATTTATGTTGTAGTAACCTCCATTATTACAGTTATATGTCACTGTAAGTTAATACCACAAATAATTTGGACTTGTTATTGAAAATACACAATCTATTTAATTTCCTAGTACATGAAAAAACTATACACTGTAATGTAGTCCAAATCTTTCTCTCATTGAATTTCACCTGAAATAACAATACAATTAGACCTCAGATGCTAAGAAAGGTTAAAATCTAATACTTTTTTGTAGAAAATAAAATAGATTCAGGTTGTGCCTTCCTTCTTCTTAGACAAGTTCCAAAATACCTGAGAGAGTTACAGGCAGCTCACTTTTGATGAAAATAAAAAGAATAATTTAATCTAGAACTCACAGATGGAATATCAAAATAAGAAGCATAAAATGGGCTGTGGTATCTAAAAATAGGTTGTTGTTTAAACATCAGAAAAAAAATAATCTGGTCTAGCATTGATTGAAAAATATGTACTTAACCATAGATATTGACTTGCCAGAAAGTTCCTAATAAAGGAAAAGATCTGGGATGAGTCCTGGTAGAAAAGACTTGGATTAAAATTTAATTTAAAAATGTAGTGTTTCAGCTTATTTTAGGGAATTCATATTTCAATTAAAGCTTTGTTTCTATGGACAAATCATTCATAGTGAAAACATCCCAAGGTTTTCCGATGAAAAGGTAAAAAAACCTGAGGACTTCAATCTAGCATGCAAATTCTTTCACAGAGGCACCCTGTGAATGAGAATATATGGTTCCATCCTTAGAAGGAATAATATCTTTAGTAAGATTAAAGAGTCGATGCAAGTACCACAAGGGCTTTAGGATACAGAAATAATTTCTTAGCTTGAGGAAAAAATCTGACCTTGTTTCTTTCCCAAAATATTCTATTCAAGAATTTTGGTGGGATTGGGGTGGGGGTTGGGGAAAAGGAGAAGATTTTTAGATATATATATATATATGTAAAAACTTCTTCCAAAGTTAGGCTGGTACTATGATATCACAGTGCCAGATTTCAAAATTCCTGACTGTATAAAAAGATGGGAAGAGTTTCAGTCTGAAACAGTAATACAAATGTGCTCTTTTCCTAGGAATGTAATTAACACATTGCATTGTCACAAATGACAGTTATCTCAGAGAAGTTACATAAATAAATAAATAAAATGTTTTGCATGTCTTTCATGTAAAATATGATGAATTAAATCATGCTAAAAAACCCCTAAAAATAAAATTTAAAAATAATTAACAGAAATAAATTGATGAAATTCTTTTAGGAATGCTTTGTACCAAAGTTGTTATTGATCCCATTATTTTACTGTGATGAGACCTAAAAGAAATTACCTCAGCTGGGAGTACCATTTTGGGTTGCCTGATCATACCTTAATCTACCTTGAGGGACACCCTTGAAATCTATAAGAAATGTCAATGTAACTGCAGCTTTTCATTGAAATAGCACCTAACAAACTCATGTATTTCTCAGAAACGTATATTATTTCTATAATGAAAATCATAAAATGAAGATGTTTTGTTTCTTTGCAAATTTTTGGGGTTGATGATTTTTTTGTTTTGCTTCATATCAGTTTACTAAATGGAAAAAAAAAAAAGAAGGCTACTAGAAGAGAGAACTAGTTTCTTTTCACCTAGGCTCATAATTCTCAATATCAAATATTTTACTGAAGAGGTCCTGAAATGAATTTTCTCTCTAAGCCAAACCTTGTATTTGAATTTTTGAAGAGTCACTTTGACTGTAAAATATACATGTTCCTTTTCACTGGATTAATTATATATTCTCAATAGCCAGCATTGATTTTCTCAGTACTCTCAACATTTAGTACTCAGTCACTTTTCTGCTGAAATTAGATTCTGCATAATTTTGCACTCAGGGTTTCTTTTGTTGAATTTGACCAATTTATCATTGTCCTTTCTCACTGTAGTGCAAACAACTTTTAACTGCATATGGGCAGGGAGCAATTATCAATCTATTCACCAGCAACTGTTAGGAGAAACCATTGTAACTGAATTCAGAAATAAAAATGGTTGCAAAATTTTAATAGGACTATTATTTTGGCAAAACTTACTTTGAAGAAAAAAGGTATTCTTTACAAAAAAATCTACTAAAAGAGATATCTAGAAACCTGCTTAGGAAACTTCTGCACCAGAAAAAATGAAAACGACTGTTTGAAAACTACATTATTTGGACAGATATTTTGTTATTTTATAGTATCATTACCATTTTTCCTTTTCTTCATGATGTTTTAATAGCAAATGCATTTGGTAAATATCATATCACATTACATCCTATGATAGGTCATGTCATGGCAGTGCAGCAGAACTTAAATATTCTTGTTTCTTTTCTGTCTACTTAATTTAAAAAATGACAGGCACATGTCACATAGAGTAGGATTAAATATTTTTTCAGAAACATGTTTGGTACACATTTGGAACCAAATTATATCAAAACATGAACGTTTCCCACAAAGAAAACTCTCTTAAGCCTAATTACAAGTGTACTGATACATTCAATAATGTTTTTTCTTTTACAGGGAAAAATTAGGTAACAGTATATAATTAATAATGCAGCACCTATCTCCTACACTGCATACAAAATTGCAGTTTTATGTATCTAATGAGGAGAAGAGAGGTAATTTCTGCATGCAGAGGGAGAAAGATGATGTGGAAATAATGGGGAAAGTTCTGAGTATAATGGAGTTGTAAAATTTGGAGTTGACCCTAACAGACTGCTGAGATTGGACACTTAATGAACACTGCAGTTTCTACATTAATTTCTTTTTTTCCCAGGAAACACGTCTCTGATAGAGACTGTACTTTAAATAAGATTTCTATTCCACTGTACCCTGCTACCAGAAATATAAGTGTGGGCATACACACCTTTGGGCTTCATCTGACAATCTAACCTGACAGAGTGCTGATTTACTCAATGTGTTTTCTACCTTATTACTTCTCTCAGCAGCAAATTATGATGCCTATATGTCTATTATTTGCTCCTTACTAGATCCATCTACTTTACTTTTTTAACTCTTCCTCTCCTTTTCCAAATTTCTTACTATCAGTTGTGTCAGCCACTAGCCAAACAATGGAGCACAACAAGATTCCAATAAATTCTAGTGACAATATCTATAGAGATGAGACAATTTTTCCTGTTCATTTTTCAAATAAAGTTTTTCAGAGCATAAAACTTTGATCTTATTCTTTATGCTAATTTTTGTATTTCTCAATTTTTTTCTTTTTTTTTTTTCTTTAGAAAAAGAAAGCACCAAATGAAAATAATTCTTCTCCATGGGGTGTTTTATCCACTTTGAACTACTCATTCTTCACATGGTCGAATAAGAGTCCAGTAGTGCATAAAATTAAGGGGGAAACAGCTACTGTTTTTCCAGACACCAGTACATTTTTTAGATGACTCATGGCTATACCTACACCTGTTCCTGTGGTCAGCCACTACATATTCTTTTTCATGCGCTTCAAATGTAAACAACTTTTATGAAGTGTCCACTAGCATACTTTATGATCTCCTTTTATTCTTCCTCCTGACAACAGTGAGAGTGTCTGTGTAGTTATTAATATATTTGAATGCAGTAGCAAAAAACCCAGAGTCAACAGAATTAATTCAAAACTCGTAATAATGCAGAAGAATGTAACTTGTCATCTCCGCTCCCTTCATCGATGTTTTGCACTGGGGGGAGTGAAAGAGATGGTATTGGGCTCTTACCAGATCTCCATAAGAAAATTGTGACAAAAATTTCCTTTCCCCTCCATTCATGAAGAGGTTTCTCCTTCCTCTGATATTGTGGTAACTTTAATTTTGCGTAACAAAAAAATCACGTCTTCTCCTGTGAGCTGGAATGCCATCTCTGCCACAGCAGCCACTAGCACTCAGCACAGACCTGCCCGGGGAGTTCCAGCAGACTCATGCTGCAGGCTCAGCAGCTGCTCATGCTAATGGGGTTCTCAAATCTGAAGTGAAAGTCCCAATAGAGTAGTAGTGTTTTGCTGAATATAATGTATCCCACAATATAATATAATGTATTGAATATAACGTATCCCACAAGACTGTGAAATCTTCATATTATATACTATTTTGTAAGAAATTAGTTTTCTCAATTTTTTGCATTTTTCCTCATATTTTTTGCAGTCATATCAAAGTGGATCCACATCACTGTATTCTACATGTTTACAAAACAGTATCAATGTTAACATCATCATAATGATATCCTTGGAGGCTATTATATAATTTCATTTATACAGGAAACAAAACTGTTCTTCTTTGCTTTCTGTGATTTAAAACTAGCTATTAGTTTGGTGGTACATGTTTGCTAAGAAAAAAAAATAAATTAATTGAAAAAAAATGTGTTTCCTTACTTTTTTTCTTAAAGCAGTAAAAGCTTTGATGTAAAAGCTTTGAAAGTTCCATCTCAGCATATCCTAGTCAGTTTCTGAATATTGGAACTATAATAACCAGCACTTAGGATGAAAAGAATAATTGAGCATAATTTTTCAATAGAGAAGAGAAACTGTGTAAATTAGAAAGCCACTGGTAAATATTGGTATTCTGAATAGAAGAATAATGACATGAGAACAGAGAAGTGATATTATTTAATTAATTAAATTGAAATAGAAAAATATCATTACTAATATAATTTCAGCCAAAAGTCAATATTTCATTGTTTAGCTCAACCAGTAGTTATGCAGAAGAGTATGCAGTCCAAATAAGACCTCTGAAAGGACTACATGCTTCACAGCATGCTAATGTGGTTGTTTTATTTAGGCACACAAGTAATGCAAAACATGTTCATTAAAATGAGCAAGTAAATTAACAGGACGAACACTTGAAAGATACAAGAGTTGCATCAAAGGACAAAAAGGATTCCAAATCCTCTCTGAATATTGCAGGACCACCCATTATCACTTTATCTGCTTGTTTATTGCAGACTTCATTCAAAGATTGTCAGCATTTCTCTTCATCAGAATTCTTAAGTCAGATGGTGATTGTAATGATCCTGGTGAAAACAAAAAATACCCCACCATAGTCATAAAGCAGTAGCAGAAAGAAATAAATTGTTGCTGGAAATTTTTCTTGAAGCATCTGTCCATTGAGTGCTAGGAAACAACCCTGTCTGACCACCCAGGAGCCCTCTGGCATGGTCACCCTTGCACCACCTGGGCTGGGACCAAGGCTCCTTCACAGCTGCACCTCCTGCTCTCACACAATCACATCAGGTTTCCTCACCTGCTCAGCCCCAGGCTTCCCATAACAGAGTCTCAGATGTCCAGATCCTTTGAATATTTTGGTCATGGTGCAATAACTAAATATCAAAGTTACGGCTCAAGCTGGTGCCTCTGAGGGGTTCAGAACAGAGGAACCTCCAGGCTTTTATACCCTCACAGAGAGAGTGGGAGAGTCTGGGAGCTGTGGGGCCCTGCTGTGCCTCTGAGGGTCCAGTCCCCTGGCTGGGATGCAGGTCCCTGTGCCCTTTGTTGCACAAAGGGTTGGCAGGACATGGCCTCGAGCCTCTGGCTCTTACCATCCAGAGCTCAGCTCACACTGTAGCTGCTCACTGAGATACCTGTCCTGAAGGCACTCCTCAACATGAGAACCAAAACTTGCTCTGTGATGATATGAACTAAAGAGATTTTTGTTATTCCTGGTGGAGCTGCATTCAGTAAGAAGAGTGTGACAAGTTGGAAGTCACATGATAGGGTGAAAACCAGCAATATACCACAACTGGAAGAGCCTTAAAAGCACTTCTCTTTTGCTTTGGGGCATGGCTCTGAGATTTCTGAAAAAACAATTTTATATAAATTCACCATCATGGCTGTATTTGGGTTTTGCATCCGTGGTCTTATACCTAGCCATGTTCTAGAAGGTGTAACTTTTTATTCTGAATATGCTCACAAACAAATGCTGAGAGTAAAAGTGGGTACAGCTGCACTTCATCTGAGGGACTTCATTAAGGCAATCCAAAAGATCAGGATTGTATGGATCCATATAGATGATAGCCCTATAGATATGGTTCCAGGCACGGCTAGATGATATTTTTCAGAGCAAGAGAGACTCCACATAAATGTAAGGGCCAACCAGTAGGTGGGTTTCAAAGTATATTCTGTATAGAACTCCTTCTTTCTGCCAATCAAATGCTGTGGAGGTACACTTTGGAGTGCCTAATTTTTCCATTCAGGTCATTGGCATAATTTGTCCTCAGCCATTTATGTTGTCTTAATATTAAAACACAAATCATGCAATTTTTTGAGGTTTTTTGTGGGGTTTTTTTTTTGGTTCCTTGACTGATATGATGTGTTCCATGATTGTAGTCACCACTGTATTAAATAATTTACATTTTTGTAAAGTTTCTTCTCAGTATTGCTTGTATTCATGAAACAGTGAGGGTAATTAATCATTGACTCAGTCATTTCTTCATTACTTGGTGAATTTAATCGAAACTGGACTTCCTCCTAGAGTAATGAAGTAACTTTTCAGCTCACAACACTTAGACTCCTAATTTCCACTTTCGAAGGTCTTATGTACTTCAATGGGGAGAATTTCAAATGTTTTGACAGCACCCCTGACAGCCTGATTGACTGGTGGCAGTCAGAAAGAGTTTCAGGCTGCTTCAAGTGATTCATGAGTGTGACTAGTGCAGAATTGTCACTGTCAGAATCACAGAATATTCTGAGTTGGAAGAGACCTACAAGGATTATCAAGTCCATCTCTTAAGTGAATGCCCATGATTGATGATACTGTCAACTGAATGGTGAATCAGACAGTGACACCAGTTTATAACTTAATGTCCACCTATGTGTTTGACTCCCAAACTGTACTTCTGTGATTTCACATCTTATTTTGTGAAATTAGACTTGAAATCATGAGCATTAAGCGACACCCTCAGAAGATATTTAAACACTTGAATTTAGAAAAGCGAACAGCCTCATTTATCACAAGCAAGGACTTGATATCTTGTTTACTAGCCAAGCTTTTCTGCCCATCTGGTGTAAGCATCAAATACAAGTAAGTGATTTTATTGCAACTGTGAGAGTCCAAGTGCATAATCTTTGCCAAGGCTCAGAAACCCCCTTTCTATGAAATGTACAAGTTTCTGGCATGTTTCACTCATTGCTACAGGACAGATATGACTACATTTCTTCAATCTGTATGTCTGGACAGCAGAAATAAATTCTTGCCAAACTGTGTTTTGGCATCACAATCAAGTCTTAGTTAATAAGACTTGATAGTCAGTTCTTCCCACTAGTTTCCATGTATAATCACAGAATGGTTGAGGTTGATGCCTCAGATTTTAGCTTTGGCAAGGTTAGAAGGGATATTTGTAGATCCTACAGTCCAAACCAACCAGTTCATCCAGTGCCAACCATAGCATGTTGCCCAGGATTGTATCCTGCTGAGTTTTGCACATGTCCAAGAATGAAGACTCCACATTCTCTCTGAGAAAACTTTTCCAGTGTTTTATCACCCTTATAGTATATTACTTTTATGTTTAATGGAAATTCCATTTAGATTTCCTGTGTTTCAGTTTGTATCAATTGCCTCTTGTCCTTTCTCTGTCTACCAAAGAGAAGAATCTGGCTGCATCATTTTTTATCAGGTACTTACACAACCTGACAAGTGCCTCCCCCTTCCCCAGGACATCTTTGTCACAAGTTAAAAATTCCCATTCTTTTCAGCCTGTCCTTATATGACAGTTGCTCAATCCTTTAATCATTTTAGTGGTCCTATGTGTATACACTTTCTTCTGCAATGACTTTGCCTTTATCCCTCGCAGCAGCTGTCAATTTTTTATTAGAACTTTTGAAGGGAAAGGTGGTGTTCTCTGTCAATAAATCATTTCTGTGGCCATAAAAGTTTTGAGGCGTTGTTTTCAGACAATCTGCACCTCTATTAATTTAGGTCTGTTTTCACAAAAGATTGACCCTTAAGTAAAAACCTCTATGAATTATTTATTTCTGCACTTTCAGAAAAAGTTCAGCTGGACTATTGGAATCTTGTAAATAATTAAGAAATACAACTAAGTGTAGAATTCACATAATTTCTGTTGTAGGACGCAAAAAATATGCTGAAGTTTCTGGTGTATTGCTTGTAAGGTTTAATTATACCAAAAATAACTTGTAATTTGAAAGGAAATTGTAAAAATCTTTAGTCTCCTGAAGTGTGTGGGTTGCTTTCATATATTTACTCACACGTACCATCATGGTCATAATTTGCACTCAAGAAGTGCATCACATCAGAAAAGAACTCTTTATCCAAAACTATTCAGCTAATTGTAAGTGTGTCATTGCAAGGACTTATTTTGCTTTTCAGCTGAAATCTGCATTATGTTTTGTTTGTAAGGTGACAGGTTTATTTTAAAAATATTTGGATTTTTTTAACATCTCACAAAGACCTGAATCCTAAAGTATTCGAGGTCAAACAATTTCCTCTTCCTCAGTTTTATTTTCTATAGCTTTTACAGACAGTTTTGCATGAGGAAATTCTACTTTTCCAAGGGCAACTATCAAAGATTATGAAAGGTACTTTCAAATTGCAGTTACCAAACAACATGTCTCTACCAGATAGTTCTTTCCCTTCTTTCATAAAGCCTTTGTTATGCATTTATTAACAAAAATAAACCCCTACCAAATGCTTTGAAAGCAAATTATTATCAGCATACAGTTTTCAAGCCCAAATTATTTAATTTAAAAAGCTCAAGTTTATATATTTAATTTGGGGTAAAGAAAATGGCATATAATGCAATTCTGAAGTAACTTCTATAATAATGACATTTAGGCTGGCTTTTTTTCAAACATTTTGATTCTACTCTGAAATATTTGAATCTCACAATTGCATTTTTCTGTAATCAATATGAGCATTATTTAGCTTTTTTTTTTTTTCCTTAAATGTTATATGTAATCTTCATGTTGATAAACTCTTTTTTTCTTAACCACTGTTAGGAAGCTTTTTATATTGACCTTGCTTGGAGGCAGAGCAAGGCTATTTGTCTTGCTGGCAGACAGCAGCAACTGATAAAAAATACTGGTACTGAATATGGCTGCTCACTTGGAAGGGTAAGAACTGACCAGATATATTCTGAAAAGTGGGATAGGTGGAAACTTCTCAATGTGCTCACAGTGCAAACACCAATCATGTGGTATGTTTTAGGTTATGTTACCAATAAAATTGGAATGCGCTAATAAACGAAATAGCGTATAAACCTCAGCTGAGGCCCCATCGGGGTTTCAGCTTAATGGATTCAGCCCTTCATTTACAGGCCTGTAAATGAAGAGCTGAATCCATTAAGGAGTGATTTTCCTGCATTATTTCATGCTCTGAAAAGTGAAGCATACCAAGGAGTCACCCACGGACACAGGGGAAAAAAATTGGTGATGGGACAGTGTTGAAAGGAAGACGAGCGTGCAGGATTCCATAGGCAAAGGGAATCCCCTGAGTACTGAGCTCCTACGCCTTGATATATCTCTTCTTGAAGACAGAGTGAGCCTATGAGACACATCAAATAAATCCACAGTGAGATGCAAGGCTGTTTGACCTCCTGACACAAATGTCAGGTGTGAGAATTAAAATGGACCCCTGGTTCATCTTCCTGTGCTCACCTATCGTCTCTTCTCTTCAAACCCTGCTGCAGTTGAGCCTTCAAACTGCAGGACATGCAGCCTTGCACTGCAAGCACGTGTGTGCCATTGATGGCAAGGCTCTGAAACTGGCTCCTGCTCTGCCATGGGACAAGAAGTGTGACATTCTCACTGTAACATGTTCTTCATCTATCTCCTTTGTCTTCTCCATCTCCCAGCTCTGTATTTTGGCTTTTCTTTTATCTGAGAGAATATGAGCAATGTACGGTAGTCATCTTGCATATGAGCTGTGTACAGAAGATATTTTCTCATCAGGACACTATTCCTGCTCCTCTTCAGACTCCTACATACAATTCATCTTTTATAAAACAATAGAAACATAACAGAGAATTAGGTCTTAAGTCTTTTGATGTAGATAAGTAGATACGGAGTGAGTAGATGTGGATAAAATAAAAATTGCACTTTGGATATGGTTCAAATCAGACTCCTGAGATGACATTAAAAAAAAAAAAAAAAGATAAAATTTACTCTTCCTTTTAATCCTGATTTTATTTGAGAACAAAGCATGGAACTCCAAGGGACCCAGCACCTACTATAACATCTTTAAAAATCCCTCATTTTGTAGAATTATAAGCCTGTTCTTAAATGTTAGTATATCAGATCCATTTTAAAAACTGCTTAGTCTGAGCTTCACTATTACAATAAAAAGAAAAGAAAAAAAATTAGAAAAATACAAAAAAAATAGATTGATGATCTTGTTCAAGATGAGAAAAATATTAATGATAAAACTGTCATAATATGAGGCAGAATGGATTAAAGAAAGCCTTTTGCCTGGTTTTAAAATTGAAAAAGAGTTCATTACCATAAGATCTTCTTTAACAATATGATTGACAATGTTTATTTTGGTCTTACAAAAGGAGAGTTTTGGAATTTGACAAAGCAGGAAAACCATGAAGAAAGCTGTGGCATTTTATTCAGGTTAATTACTTTGACCTGACTTGAATGTTTATGAAAAAATATAGATATTTATAACAGTTGACACAAAAAAGAAAATTATTGAGAAATATAGCTCAGGAAATATATGAAGTCTTGACCAATGTGATAACCTATTTTCAAAGGCAGTTTTGGGTACCAAAAAATGTCTATTCAGTTTTTTTTTAAATTTATTCTTTTTTCCTATATGTTTTTTGCTTTGATTTGTAACCTGAAACAGGGACTGCCTGTTTCCAGCAAAGAGGTATTGGACATTATAGGCTATTACTGTTGTGTTTTCCAGACTTAAAAATTGGAACTGTTAATCTGGTTACTTAAACAAACCAGAACACTGCCCTAAAATGCCTGTGTAAACATGGTTGAAGTATTTTCTTTCGCAGGTAAAATTCATGTGTTTGACCCAGTTCACATTCTTATGAAAAGGACTGCTGACCTTCAAACTCAGTATAAAATACTTTTGTCTAACCAACATTTCAAAGAATTGACCATTTCTCAATGCCTGAGTTCCATGAGAAACATAGAAACATTCTCCATTTGTTTCAACCTCTTGAAATTTGCAATTGTTAGATGATCTTCTTTCAGTGATAAGTCTTAATCTATGTGTCTCATCAACTAAAGAGAGAGAAAAAAGGGGTCTTAAAAAAAAAAATTAAGGATCTCAAAATTGCAGTATCTGATTGAGCTCATAATTTCACACAATGTAAATTTCCCCTCAGAAATTTCAGCTCAGAATATTGGACTATGACACAAAAGGTATCTTTTACATGTATCCAACCGCTATTAAAACAACACAGAAATCTCTTGTGTCCTGGAAACTGACTCTTCTGCAATCAGTGATAGGAATGATGGACTCTGTGAATGAGCTGTAACTGCATAGAGTCATCAAGTAATCCCTGATTGCAATTGGAAGACGAAGAAACAATCAAATTAGCTTGAGATATATATATAACATGTATAACTGGTAGTGTAACAGACACGCAACAGAAAATATGCATAGGATCATTGTTCATCCTATTCCAAATTCACACTGCAGGGACCACAGCGGGATAGCTGTACTTCATGCCTCACTACAGCCATAAGTAGGAGGCATAATTTTTTGATAAAAATATCTCTGAAAGCTGGGGAAGGTTCTCAGCAGGAGCTGGGCAGTGGTGCAGAGTACTGGTGTAGCATTAGGAATAAAAGTGCTCTGGTATTGCTAATCTCCAGCATTCAAGAGTCATGACTAAGGCCACATAGAAATCATGAGATGGCATAAAATAGTCAGATACAAACAAACAAGCAAACAATCTGTAGAAGTGGATGGGATTTTAATTAGCTCCCTGCTTGGGAACCTTTTGGGTTCACTGAGGCCATGTATTACAGCTTAGCAGCTGCAGAAGCAGCTGCAGAAGCTAGATATACTTTGTGAAATGAAAGTGTATGTTTTTGTATAAGCAGAAAATGTCTTGAAGGGTTCAGCCTTAAGCAATACACAAGCACTAAAAAAATTTGCAAGAAATGATAACTGTTTTTTCTTATTGTACTATTTCTTTGTTCAGTATTGAAGAAAAATGCTCTGAAGAAAATTTCTCTTTCTTTCCTCACAGTTGATGTTGGCCCCTCATTCTGCCTTATAGCAAGAGAGTCAGGGTTCTTCTGAGTCTTGTCAAGGAAGGGTGAGAATTAACTAGAAGTTAGTTAACTTCCATGTTAACTCTGTTCTGTGTCATAGAAGTTAGTCAACTTCTATGCATAAATGCATAAACTGCATTTCTCTCAGGGATGGAAGAGTGTGACTCTACCAGTCTATTTCTCTCTCAGACTCCCTAATAGGCCTCAGCTTCTTTACTTCCTCTACAAGCTCTGCCACCAGGCCAATCATCTACCGGGTCACACCACATGCAGGTGTCCTCTCTTTTTCCCTCAGATACTAATGCCAGGCTCAAACACTCCCTGCAGCCTGAGGAAGTGGAGATGTGGACAGCTGCATGTTTCTGAGGGAGCTCCATCTGCATCACCATGCTCAAACACTCCCTGCAGCCTGAGGAAGTGGAGATGTGGACAGCTGCATGTTTCTGAGGGAGCTCCATCTGCATCACCATGCTCAAACACTCCCTGCAGCCTGAGGAAGTGGAGATGTGGACAGCTGCATGTTTCTGAGGGAGCTCCATCTGCATCACCATGCTCCTTCTCGTGATGGCTTTCAGCTGTGTGGAAATCATCCTTGGGCATGTTCTAGTTGGGCAGGTGAAAACTCCCAGGTGAGCTTGCCTCAGGAGCTGGGGGTGGCTGTGTCCTCCTACATGCTCCATCATTGTGAAGCACCACACCTTGCCCTGTGTGTCTGTGCTGGTTGCCCACAATCCTTGGAGTCATTTCCATCTCCTGTGGCTGCTCTGGCAAGGCCCTCAGCACGCCAGCCTCACTCGTGCCAGGTCCTGCCGAGTCTCTGCATTTTCTCTCAGGTTTCCCTGACTCCAGGAACCCCTCCTGAAGCTCCTCCAGGTATTTTGTGCCAGAGCTTGTCATTGGTGCTGCTGTCACTGCTATCGCTACGTGCCTTGTTGATTGACTAATGTCAGTTTAAAATGAGCAATAGAAAATGTTCTTAAAAAAGAGTAGCTTGTTTTTCTAGATGCAGATGAAAATGTGTCTGTAAACTGCTGAAATGTACTGCTTTCCTGTTTTGGTTTTTTTGTATAGCTTATCTATACTGATTTGTTAATTTCAAGTGATATTATCCCCTCTGACCCTTTGCTAAAGTCTGTTACTAATACTTTGAATCCTTTTTCAATGTACTGCAGCCTATGTAAGTAGGTGCCAGCCTTCTTTCTCTATAGTCTATGAATTTCAGTTCTATAAAGTATACTTAATTTTTTTCAGTGCAAAGATGAATAAAATCTGAATGCTTTGTCACCAATTTCAGCTCAGTCTATGATTAAGAATCACTCTGAAAGTTATCAAGGTGTAGGATTGATCAGTTCATTTTTATTATCAACTCTTCTTTCCTCCTTGCTCCTCGTAATTGCTTTGGCTAGCTACTCACTCATTTCAAATTATAGCTCAGTTATGGACCATATCCACATAGACCTTTCTTTAAAAGCAACTCCCTGCTGATGAAATTTTATTGATCCTGTTTTGAGTAGAGTCTCTCCAAGGTTAAAATGCCATCCCTCAACTGTGACAGATCAGTTCACCAGGGATTTAACTTTTTAGAATGGGCATAACAGAAATGTAACTCTGGTTCCATTTTCCCTCCTTCCCTCCCTCTCTCCCTGTGGCATGCCTGGATTTCAGATTTCTCATGAAGAAAACTTAACCATCAGGACCTAGTAAGGAGTATTAGCCCCCTCTTGTGGAAAAATACCTTTGGTTCTTCAACTTCCTAACATGGTGAATGTTACAGAAAGCATCACAACATTACACAACATTATATAATACAACTTGCGTATCAGTGTAATACCCATGCAAAAAGTTTAAGCATAATATATTGGCTGACAAGCTTACCTGTCAGCAATCATTATACATAGACAGCTAATATTAACTCACTGCTAGAGTATCTTGTGTGCATGAGCAAGAATGCATTTCAGTGATGTTATTTTCAGTCCTTTCCTTAAGAAGCTCCTGCTGTGCTTCTGACTGCCCAGAGCTGGTAGAACCAATGGTGGTAATTATCCCTTTGGATGTTCTTTCTGAAAGAATTCTGGTTATAGAAGAGAAGGTTTGAAAAATTAAAAGGTAATGGGAATAATGTGTTACAAAAATGATTACATTGCTTATTTTATGTTTATTATAAAATCTACTGATCAGGTGGAACTAAATTTGGCATTTAAGGCATTTCTATCAACAACATTAAATAAAAATTATTTTAATGAAAACTACAGTATTACATTAAAATACACAGTGTAATACCATTTAGTGTAAAGGTATTTTATCTAAGATTCAGAGAAGTGAAACTAAATATATACTGCAGTTTGTCTGGCCCAACTGAGCAAAGCAGAAAAATCTCATTGCCGGCTCATTACAACACTGACATAGCAATTAGACTGTAAGGACCTTTTAGAAGTTTACGTCTTGGGTTGGTATTTGGGAATACAGCTTGTGGTGCTCTGTCTGACAGTCATCTGATATAATAAGGATTTCAGACAGAAAAACAGCATTCTGGACCTCGTATTTTACAATTAAAGAATGTAATATACAAGCATCATGCTAAGAGTTTTTTTCATGAGGAGCCCAGTTCTAACTGATGGCATTACATAATTAACCATATTTCTCTAAGATTTAGTCTTGCAAAACTCAGTTGAACTGCATCAAGCAGTTCATTAAAAAGCACCATGAAAAAGGTAACAGATGGTTCTATATTAAATACATAAATTTAAGTATCTCCTACCCTGAATATTTTGTCTTTTGTAGATTTACAGAAATGTACCCTTTTTCAATAATTTGTGGACTGAAAAAAATCTTTTAGCCTGTTTGTACATGATAAGTCGTAATTTTGGTGAATATGACAGAGGTTCCTACTTTGTGTTTCTTTTAGGTTCAGTCAATCTACTCTCAATATCCATATTTATAATTATGAATTATATTCTAAATCTAGTTTCATTGGAGCCTTAAATATTGCATTAGTGTTACTTTTTAAATAATATGGCTGAGATGATTGGCAAATTTTATTTGCTATTGTCGTGTTGGTTTCATGCTGGCATTTGATGCAGTCAGATGTTTTTCTCTTTTATAGTGCTTCCATCAGGCTTCAAGGTTATAGAAGTTTTTTTATGAATTCCCACCACACAGCCTTTTATTTCAGTTCACACTGTAAATTTCTCTCATTTCTTGCTCTAAACTACCACAAATCAAACTCATACTTCGCTCAAATTTAAAAAGGTATTAATATCTATTTCAAAACAAATAACTTCCTTCTGACTGATGCTTTTTTTTTTTTTAACATAATCTACTCTGATTTTTCTTGGCTGAGTTATTTACCAAACTTATCACTCACCTATTAATCTCCATTTAGCATGCTCGATTTGTAATATATTTTTATTCTAACTAAATTGCTGACATTACTGATACAGAATCTTATTTCATTAGAACTATACACTGCACAATGAGAAAAGTTCCTCTGAGACATACTCATGCAAAACTCCATTGAACTGAAGGAAATAGTTCATAAGCAGAGCAGAAAAGAAAATGAAACCCAATTAAGACTACAAGAGAGGACTGATAAGAATTATGTGATAGAACAATAATGTGATGAGGATTTCGGTTTTATTTTGAATTTACAAACATATTGTATGTCAAAGAACATCTCTGTTTATAGTAAAACATGGACAATTTGATATATGTACACAGAAGAACACACTTCCCCTCATAGATATGCATTTTGATCTCATATCAGCAATGACTTACACATTCTGTTGCATATAGAATAAGATCTCCAAAGTACCATGTGTCTTTCTATCTTGACTTCGAGCCTTTCCTTTTCCCTTTTTTTCCCCTTTTTGCTCTTTTTAATATTTTTTTCCCTTTTCATTTTCCTTTCCTTTCTTTTTTCCCTCCTACTAGAAAAATTTCTTAGATAAATACTTGACGTTATTAATTGAGGGAAATGAAGTTAGAAACTTTAATGGTGTCTATAAATGTGCATAGACATAGGTTTGGAAGGTTTAGCATTAATTTATACATTGTTTTGGAAAGTCTAGCATTTAGGAAGACCAGAATTTCATTAGATTTTTGTTTCAATAATTCACCTGTTCATGTATTTTTGCACTTTTTGAGTTTATTCCTATAGCTACAACCTGTAAAGAGAAAAACTTCCCCAGCAGAGCACGAGGCATTGCCTCACGTTGTGGAAAAGTGCCCGTGCACTCCCTCCAGTGGGCAAAGTCAAAGCTGCTAAAGCATTGCTGGATTTTTTCCTAAGAAATTATACAAAAAAAATAAGCAAACTCCTCACTAACTGATAAGCAAAGCAGAGCATGTAATTTAACTTATTTTTATGTATTTAAATGAATAAAATTATTTTTAAGTATTACTACTCAGTGTAGGAAATACAGAATTATTTTCATAGACAAACTATTTAGAGTTAAGAAATAATTGAGACAATGTATAAAACCTCTCACTCTGAAAAAGAATAAACATTCTAATTAAACATAAAAAAATGCTCTTTTTTTGTTCTGCTTTTACTCCTT
>VYZP01037048.1:4314-22481 GCA_013400635.1 Hypocryptadius cinnamomeus | reverse complement strand
ATTAAATTTACAAAAAAATTCATCCTTGTTAGAGAGATCCAATTGAAAACTGGTAATCAGCAGTGGCAGTGCAATTTGCATTCTATTGAATATTCTACTTTGCCATGACCAAGATATGGAGGATGCAATATCTGTGCTTGTCTATAATGACATATACACGTGAAGGGCCTAGACGCACCAAAAGAATAAAAGATGCTATTGCATAAAAAAATCTTAATTTCTAAACCTACATTTATCCACAGAAAATATCTTCCATAGGATAAGACATATGCTCCATGATAAAAATCTCAAAGAAACTGTACAGTCCACAGAAAAATACCCCATACATCCAATTGCAAGGGGAGCATTGTTTTATATACATTAGTGACTGTATTCTTAGCTTTTGACTGAGCTACTGAATGTTTGGTTTTTTCTATGCTGACTAATGTTCCATGCTGCAGGATATTGGAGTCTAGTGGACCATGCAATTAAAATACCAGGGCAATGGTAATATGCAATTTAGATATGAAATTTTGCATGAAATAACAAAACTGTGCACTGCTTATGTTCCAGTGCAAAATCTGTCACTAGCTGAAGCATAATTCCATGAGGCTCGATAAAAAATAGTAAAAAAATTGGAAGTGTAACACAACAAAGTGCCATGCCAGTAATACTATATTGTTATCTAACCATATCTGCTAGTGAGAATGTAAAAATATAATTCCCTCCTAAAATGATTCAGCCACCTCTAACATTAACTAATGACACAACCACAGACAGGTCTATGCTGTGCTTACCAAGTACTTATTTTCAAAAATCACCAGCAGAGAGAAGTGAATCATGCTGTAACCATATACTATTTTTTCTGTTCAGATATGTCCTCCTCTTGAATTTGTACTTGTTATTACCTCCAGCAAACTTTCCTAAATCCATCAGACCAGGGTGAAACTCTTCTAGATTGTGTCAGTATCCAGTAATTCAGCATGAGACTGTTGATGTGATTCTCCAGAGAACCAGATTTTTGTCACTGGATATTGAATTGAGAGACCAAGATTGTATTGAAGAAAGGTTAAATATTAAAACAAGTTCCCTCATTAAATTTCAGGTAGGAAAACAGGATATCCTCTGAGGCATTCAAAGGCATGTATCCTTGTTCTCTTATTATACTGGGAATTTGGGCTCATTTTAAATGCTTAAATTAGAACCCATATTACTTTTTTTTTCTTAGAAATGTTAGTTCCACAGTTTACAGAAGTTAAGGATGGCTGGTACAGAATTTTCTTGCACATTAAAATTTAACTACATCATTTTCCATATATGACTACAAATAATGAAATTTTGCTGACAGTCATCAGGACAGTCTATCTGTCCCTTTCCTGTATAATTAGTAAAAGAAAATTTAGGCTGTAAAATCAAGACAACTGGCATGGAAATTTATACAGATTTTTACAAAATCTGTTCTTTAACACTGAAGTTTTTGGTGGATGTAGCAGCAATAAAATGCAGCCTTTTTTTTTTTTTTTTTTTTTTGGTTAAGATATGATAAATATCCTTGGGGCATACACCTTAAAAAAAGCATTTGTCAGTAGCTGCAGAATTTAAATTCAGTTTCTCTGGTCATTAGAGATAGATTTGAAAAGCCAGTTGTCAAGACAGGTGCTCCACTCTATTTGATAGTAAGTTAATGACCCTTGAAATGCAGAAGCAGTATGTCAGCCCTAACAGCCCCCTTTGTAACAACTCCCCCTCCTTCTGGCTTCTAACTTTCTGTGTCTCCACTGCTTTTATTAAGATCATCAACTGAATGTGAGAGGGATATTGTTTTTCTGTTTAGATGAGATAGCATATCATGTTATATCATTTTAATGTTCACCATCTCTGGATCTTCATGTCTCTGATGCTTCAGTTCTATGAGTGTTTTTTCAAATCCAGAAAAATTATGTTGGTGCACTCCAAATAAACCTTAGTTTCTATTAAATGCAGTTGTGTTGCTTCTGTTCTTGGTTATTAAAATTTTTCTTTTAAGGCATATTTGTAGGGTCTTTTATTTTTTCTGCCTTATGAGCTGGAGAGGAATCTTTGCAAGGCTAAAGAGAGAATGCCAAAATTTCATAGCAGAGTGCTGGACAAAATGTCGACTTTGATTCTCAATACAGAGTTGCAGGTGCAATTTGCCTTCTTAGCTTTTAAAACATCCGTTTGGGTAAGACAATCACTCTTTTCAGGCTCACTCAAGTGCCTCATCAGATGGTAGCAGTGTTTTATAGTCAGCAGTTGAAAGACATGGCACAGACACTGCAGGGAATGAAAAGAAATTTAAAAACTGAGGCAGAGTTTTCTGAATGCTGTGCAGAGTCATCAGTTGCAGTGACGTTCTTTGCATATTTGAACACAGAATATCCCTGAATGTAGAATCATTGAATAAATCAGCCCTTAGTAGCAAAAGATAATCCTCAGCAAGTAAAAAAGTTTAACTGTTTGCTGGGTTTTTATCTACCTGAGCATTTATTTTTTGCACTTAGGTGATGATTACTGAACTTTGCCCAGATTTAACATCAGCTAGATAAGTTTTCCTTGGTACATCTGTCAGACTCATTATATTTTAGAAATGACCATAACATGAATATTTAACCAAATCTGTGGAACATTTAAAAACATCTGCCAAAACAAGCAATGTCTGCATCCCAGATGCAGGACCTGCAGGCCCAGGTCTTCACACTAAATCAGATTTTGTGCAGGTTGCTACTGATGAGGTCAATGTCTTTTCCAGTCATGGCCACCCATTCTTATACCTTTTATTGGATCAGGTTTAGGCATGTGAGCCTGTGATGACTCAGATCAACTTTCACTTTAAATGTCTTTGGCCCGTCTAAGGATGATCTTTACAAAGTGCTTATGGTTCCTTCCACTGGCTCATTATTCCACTGAATAAAACTAGCTGGTGCAAATGGATGAAATAGACCCACTCACCATGACATGCTTAGCACCATCATTTCCATTCCCTTGAAGAGAAGACTCCTGCCTCTTACTTACTAACTAATACATTGACTTTGAGAAAGAATTGCAATGTATAAACTAAGCTCTAAGAGAGAGGATATAATAAAATGGTGGGGAACAACTGAAAGAAAAAAACAAACCACAGTATTTTGATTACAACCATAGTATTCTGGATATTTTTTTAATAACTGAGAATATTCAGAAGATAACAGTAAACTTCTTGACATTTGTTCCCATACCTTCCTACATATTCCTATATACCTATACCTCTGACAAATCTTGGTTGTATTTTAAAACAGAAAAAGATGTAAAATACCCTGGTGCATTTAAAATCCCAGCAGCTGGCATGTGGCATTAGCCTTCCTTCTGAGAGCATCCCCCTCCAGTGGCTGTGGGAGCACCCAGCTGCCTGAGAGGCACAGGGAGTGCCAGGCACACCTGGGGAACTGCCAGCACACATCTGATTTCCTTCTAATTGCATCCCAGCAGCCACCCACGTGAGAAAACAGTTTATGTAAACATGTCTCTTGAAATTCTGTCATGTGGCAAATATTCCAGAAGTTATTGTTTAATTCAATTGATTCCAAGTGGAGAATACACAAAGGGCTGATGCTGGGCAATCCAGATCCATGCTGTGAACATTTGCCAGGTCAGCAATCCCAGTGGTACAGCCTCCAGGGGAGGGGTAATGTGCAGCCTGAGCTCATCAGCAAGGGCACATTGAACTGTGCACCAGGGTTCAGACTTCAAAAAACTTGCTCCACAGAAAATTCCTAAGTTACCTTTTATTCCACATCATTGCGGAAACGCAGAAGTTTAATATATATTGAAATTCAATTTTAAAATGTATTATAATTGACATATTTCTTACTAGATTAGAAAAAAATCAATCATTGTTCAGACCCAGAAGAGGCAAAAATGGTCTCATTTAAGAGTTCTAAAATATGAGTGGGAACACTTTAAAAGTGGAAATAATCTCCTTCTTATATTTATGATACTTTCTCCTTCAACATTAAAACAAAATGAACATACTCCCATGATAAGTTTACATTTTGACAAGCTGCTTTTACTGACCAAAACAGTCCATTTGAATTTTACCATTCATACCTCCATTGTTGTACTTTTAGCTACAGGATGAATCAAAATGACAATTATAGACTTCGTTTGACATTGAAAGTTTATATAATTTTCCTTAAAGCCTATTCAAAAGTCAGATGAGAGGAGGTTCATTAAGAAAATGTTCCATGACAGTGCAATATTTCTGCTCGGCAAGACAGAAAGAAAAGGGGACCATGACAAAAGGTTTTTCCCCTACCACAACACCTCCCCCCAAGATTGTTTCCTATATGAAAGTACATTTGTATTGTGGTTTGTTTCCTAGTGAAGGAATTTTTAGATTAATAACCTTCTGCTTCCATAGTGTGGCAAACGGATCAGGTTCCTGTCTAGTACACATGACAGAAGGTTCTGGACAATTGTCTTATTTGGCAATTTACAGAATTCAGTACACATCTCCCTGGCTGCTGCAGAAGGAGGCAGAATAGCCCACTCTGGTTCAGACAGCTCATTTTGGAAACATTGGTTTCAGTTCTATTGCAAGTTCAATAACACATTATGTTTCAGTCCTGTATCTTTTCAGCAGTAATAATATCAACCTCACTTTATAACAGTGATCACAATAATGAAACCAGGCCTGGAGGCTGCTGCAGTAGAGAAGCCCAGTGGCTGTTTGATCTCCATGAGACAGAATTTCCCATGCCATATCTATTTTGGCAGGTACCTTAGGGTATAATTTATTGGTATGTGACAGATAAGAGGGGAAATTCTGGAGATTTATTCTCGCTTACATACAGACAGGATAATAAGTGCTTCCTCCTTTGCCTGCCCTCTTCTGCTTCCTAATTCTTCTCCAAAGCCATATTTCATATACTGAAAGAAAAGCGTAAAGAAAAAAATTACTTCAGTTACCACTATCCTTTCAAGAGTGTGTGATCAAGCCACAAGGCAGTTTTCCAGAATTTGTGCACTGGCTTCACAAACTGACCCTTGCTGAAAAAACAGCAGCTGGGGGAAAAAAAAGAGTTATAAAAAAAGGGCAACATAACTGTGTAATTCTTCCAGAAGTATGCTAGAAAAATAAAATTGGCAGAAAGAGGCTGATCTTGGGACGCACAGAGAATTTGTGTCGTGCCACAGCCACCCATGAGGCTTGTTCCTGTCACTAATGGGTCTATAATAAAGTGTCAGCTTTCAGCAAGGAGGTGTATTTTTATAACTTTTACTGAAGCAAGGATGGCCATCCAGGATAACATTACTGTTAGTTCCATTGCTCTTGCAAATCCTGACTCCCACTTACATTTCCAGGTGAAGGGACACAGAAAGGTTATTGTCTGTTTGTATTTACAGTGCTGTGTTTCCTTTGAAATTTGGTTGGGAGGTTTTTGACCTTGAAAGTTTGGATTTAAGTGATATGCTGTAAGGTATAAAGACATGTACCAGGAAATTAATTATGATGGGTAACAACTACAAGAGTTGGAACTTGATCATCCCTTTTCTGAAGTGTCTGGAGCAGCCTTTTCACATGTTTGGCTCATGTCATGAAGAACCATCCCAAGGAACTCTTACAAATAATTTGGAAATTAGCACTCGTTAGGAAATATTCCCAAGACGTAGTCTGGATGGAGCCATACACCTCTGGGACTGGAGGAGCTAAATGATGTACGTGTGGTCAAAATGTGCCAGCTGGGTTCCGTGCCAAGAGCAGGTCCTGACACTGTCATTTTGCTCCTATAGATGCAGCCAAAGAGAAGTACTAATTGAATTAGCAACAGGTAATACAAAAAGCCAATCCAAATGCACTCATCTGAAAATGAACACAATTATCTGAGTTACAAAACTCTACTTGTAGAAGTATCTGATACAGGAAAACACCTGCATACACCAAGCATTTCTCAGAATCTTTTAGGTAGAAAAAGATCTCTAAGGTTCTTTTAGACCTATCACCACAACCATTTTACCGCAGATGAAACGAGGCTTTAAGTACCCTACATTTCCACCTGAGTAATTGACAATCCAAACTTAGTTGGATTTTGCAATCCAAACTTAGTTGTTCCTGATTAAATAAATTATGATTAATACTATGAGAGTCAACATTTCTCTGACAGTAATTAAAAACACCAAAATGAAAATACCTCCCCCAAGCCTCAGCTACCCCTTAAAGGCATTCTCATATGTGTTGGATATTCAGTCTGGTTCAGCAGTATTCTCTACTTATCCAATACAGGATGGCTATTGCTGCAAAATTTATGATTTAGCTACCTTGTAGTTTAAAAAGTTATCTTATATTTGCATGACTTGAAAATGTGTTGCAATGATTTAAAACAGAATTGTGGGCTGTCATGAATAAAAATATATTTTAAAAAATCAGCATAATATGTTGTAATTCTCTCTCTAATACAGAGTAAACTTGTAAACTGAAATAATTCTTTCTGCAATACACTGTAAACTTGTGATATTAAGAGAATGAAATACAGTCTTTTCACTCAGGATCCAGTCTAGAAAACAGGTCTGGTTAAATCTTTTTAAGTGGAACTTTTAATCCAAATATCTACTCTAAGCTTTTTTATACTGTATACATATCTTAGGCCAAATTTATCCTTTTTTATGATCCAAAGTTTAATTAAAAGAGGTTCCCAGCTCAGAATCCCCTAAACCTAATGGTTTGCTGTCGTTAGGGGAAGAACATGACTCTATTGATCACTGAATGCCACTAGCAGCTTTTTCTAACTGTGTTTCAGAAGCTGTAGGAGATTTTGAAACAGCAAAATGTAAGAGAGTATGCTCAGTTGGTGTCTCTCAAAGCATCCCATGACCATAATGGGACTCCAAAATCTCACTACCTAATATCTTGGCTTGCCAATAGCTCTTCCCCAGCTCCTAGGTACCCAGAGGTCTTTTCAGCTCTGTCCCTCCCAAACATGCCACGTATAAGGTAGTGCGTGTCCATCTCCTCTTTTAACCTTACAACTCAAACCCTTCCCATCTAAGCAGATGTCACTGTAATTACTTTCTGGTCATGCCACAGCTGTACTCAGTAGCATATGTGAAAGGCAAAGGCCAGCTCATGCTTTACAACACCCAGCATTAACTGGAGCAATCTGTCCAGAGCCACTCAGTGTGACTAAATGCAGCAGGCTCAGGACCTGTTTGATAATCTCAGTAGTTTCTTTAGTAACAGTCAATAAAAAAACTCTGCATGATAAAAGTGTTCAATCTTCATATCATAGGAAAAATTGATATTCATGCAGGGTTTCAGTTCAAGTTCTGTCTCTGTAGCAGCCCTCAGCAGCATGTCTCATTAGTCTCAGTGAGTATATTATCTTTCTTAATTATAAGCTCTTAAACTTTTTAGTCATGGGAATTCAAGGGTTGCAAAAGAAGAAGAAATTTTGAGTGATTCATTTTAATTACAGATTTACACATTGGAATAGGAAATGGAAGTAATAATCTTAGTCTAGCATTAGCTAGGTAGTCATGTCTCAGATGTACTGTGCACCACTCAGGGAACATAACTAGTATAGGATAAACGTGAAATAAAAAATTCAGAGGGCAAGAGGGACTATAAGTTAAGGAGCTTCCTGAAACATTTGAAAATCTTCCCCTTCATGTGCAAAGTTTTGTCAGGGAACTGAATACCTTACCTGTGAGGTCAAGAGGAGAAATGCTCCAAATACAGGGGATTCTGGTGAAATCTTGGAGTTCTTTAGTGAACGGCAAAACTCACACTGACATCAGGCTGTTTGTGACCTTGTCCTGCTCAGGGCAGCAGAAGAAATTTGGCTCCTTCTAAGGGAAAGAGGTTTCCTTTTACCTTCCTTGCCTTTACCCACCAGCTCCTACCCCCTGTAGCCTCCTAGCAAAAATGATGGATTTGGATATTTCAAAAACTGTAGGTGTTAATTTACATTTTGTAATTGTCTAATGTTGTGGCTTTTCTGTTGTGTTTTTGATATTAATATTAAATCTATTGTTCACTGGTTGCTGATTAAATGTTGTTAATAAATCAATAAACCATTTTGATGGTGAATTGGTTTAACCAAATGAACTGAGCAGTTTTCCCCAGCATTGTTATTGCCAAGTGTCATTAAGTTGCCACTGGTTTGAGGCCACTCATGTCTGTTTGCAATTCAGGTCTTCAGCAAAGAGGAGCTTCCCTCTCTTCCAGCATGCAGGGTAGTGGCATTATTTTCAAATTCAACTACTTGGGCTTGTCAATATAATAAACTCCTTGTTGTCTGATGTTGAGAACTTCTCCCTAAATACAGGAAGGCTATTTTTTTTTTCCTAGTGGCACTAAACATTTAATAATAATGGCAGCATGTTATACAGCAATGATGATTTTATTAAGACAGACAGAAATAATCAGTCTTTTTGACACATACAGTACAAGCAAAGAACTTCTATCCACCCGAGACTACAGAGGAAAAAATATACTGTGCTAAATTTACCTTAAATTTTCGTCCACTTAATGTCTTTCATCAATTTCTATTGTCTTAGTTTAACAAATGGAATCATAAATTATGCAATCTACATCAACTGCACTTATTTGCAATTAGAATTTTTTTTTTGTTCTCTGTTTTATAAATATTTAATAAACTGTGTAACCTTGATGGAAGGACTGCAATTTAGGAGGCCATAATGAAAATGTAGAAAGTGTTGCTTTGTGAGCTCAACTTCTGGTTTAAATTAACATCCAGTAAACCTTTCTGCACAATGCTCATCTCATCAAGTCTAAGATTTTCCTTATCTAGAAGTGCATGGGCAATTTCAAGATATGTTTTCTACTTCAAAAGGACTGGATGCTTTTCTTAAGCTTCTATTGATTATGACCTAAAATTTTAGAGTACATATTTTAGGGTATATGTTTAAAAAAAATAAAATTTTTTAAAAATTAAAAAGTTACTGCTAAAATATGTATCTAGGATGCATGATGCCCAAAATAAACATTATATATACCAGTAGCCATGAAAACTGGTGGATTCACTTGAAAAGTTTTTGCTTCTTGATAGACAGGAAATTGAATAGTTTTGTTTGATTTTCTTGTTTGCCACAGCAAATTTATTTTAAAATACAAAATCTCAGGGGAATACTAACACACTGCTAAACATTTACATTTACCAGTCATTTAAAATACAGTAAAGAGAAAGTGCAATATTATTGTCAAAAAAAAGAAGTACTTATGAGAGATATTCTTCTGGCAATAAGAAAAAACTTGTGACTGAGCACTATTCAATCAAACTAAGGCCTAATTCTGAAATATGTGTGAGATACAAGCGAACAGATGCTCAAAATTAGGTAGTAAAATTTCTAGCAAAGGGCCTAGATTCCGGTGTGGGCAACAAATGAAAGCATTTGTTTTCTGACAGCCTTTCTTTTATGTACCACACCAATACTATTACAGCTGCAAATACTGGGGTGTAATTGTTGCTTCAGACATAGCTGCTCCATTCGGAATTGGATTATTAAATTACTTGTTTGGTATTTGATCATAAAATAGTTTTGAGCTTGCTGCCATTTCTTCTGTTATTCTTATCAATGTTCACACAGGATAATATTTATCTTTGCTAAGAAAATGGAAATTATCTTGTGGAATATGAACATTACTGCTTAATATGTGGGTTTCAATGTCTTTGTAAGCAAGCTATTACTCTGTATTTCATTTCAGAGTCAAGACAAAATATAAACAGAAATAAGCTTGTTTCCCTGAAGCTGGAGCTGATTTTAAGAATGTTCTAACTGCAAAGATGGAAACAATACTTCAAGTATTTGCACTGTAACTGTGTTTGATCAAAAAAAAAGGGAAGGGAGGAAAACCAATTAACTTGGCTGTGTGCTATTATATATTTTTCTTCCAATTAAAAAAAATTCATAAGGAAAGTTGATTATTCAAAGGGCAAAGAGAAATAGTACATCTCACAAACAGAAGGTGCTTTAAGAGAAGAAGAACAAGCTGCTAAAGCTCAAGTTGAAAAAGTCGAGAGCTGTGATTCACAGGTCCTGGGTTGCCTCTCACTTTGCCATGGAGTCTGCACACAGAGCTGCTGACTTACACTGCTCTTACTGAGGGGTGATGACAGTGAGGAAGTCTCTGTTGCTGAGCATTTGTAAAAGGAATTTTTACTTCTTTGTCCTGCTAACAAATCAGACAATCAGGGGTGCCATAAGCAGATACTTCATCCAGCCCTCCTGTTGTTAAATGTGATAGCGGCCCTACATGCACAGAATTTACCTTTGCAGTGTAATTTGGTATTCCACGAAAAAGTCTGAAGGAGTTATTAACTTATTCATTTTATTTCAATGAAAAAAGCTTTTAAAAGAAACTGTCTTGAAAGGACAGGTTTTCTAATCTGCAAGCTGTATAAACAAGCCCCCTTTTTTCTGGGTTCAGTAAACTATATATATCAGATATATAGCAGTCTATAAAATACTAGTGCCTGAAAAATTTGTTTTTCATAAAACAGAATTTTAGCTGACTGATTACAGCTCAGTGGATTTTTTCTTTTTCAAAAACACCACTAAACAATGTATATTCTTATAAGCTGTAAATTGTCGTTTAAAAAAAAAATCCCTCCTGCAGCTGAGACTATGATAGTTTTCAAATAATCAGGTAATGGTTTTTAGGTTAGCTTCTTCTTTTACTGGAAAAATTCTAAAGGGAAAGAAAACAAATAAATACTTGTAACTTACTTCCTTAGAAGTTCTAGCCACATTCCAGTAACACATTACAAATGATTGACATAATTCAAAGGGCACCAGTAAAGTCAGTACATGAGAAATAAATACTGTAGAAAATTTAACTTAATGCTGCAAAGAGGCAGTCTTTCTTAGCTTTTGTTTCTGTTGCAATCTGGAAAAACTCTCATTAGTATCAATGTATGCAGGAAGTTTCCTGGCCATGAAGTCACAAAATAGTAAAAGCAATAGCTCTTTGATTTTTACAGTATCAGAACAATTATATATTTCTTCAAAACTAGTGAGAATGGTCAGGTATAATATTATGGAATCACTAAGGTTGGAAAAGACCTCTGAGATCATCAAGACCAACCACTAACCCAGCCCTGTCAGGTGCACCCCCAAACCACGTCCCTAAGCCCAGCACGGCTGGCGCTTGCAGAGTGAGCTCTGTCTGAGCCAGCGTGGCCCAGCTCAGCACTATTCAGCTGCAGGAGCTCAGGGAGAACAAGATGGACTTTATGTCCTGAGCTGGTTTCAGCACACCCACTACTGGGCTGCTGCTGTGCCTGATCAAGTCACTCCAGGCACGGAGCTGTCGAAGCCAGGCAGGACACAGCAGCCCCAGGCCCTGAGCAGAGCAGCTGGCTCAGCCCCTGCTGCACCCTTGTAGCCAGCCCATGGCTCTCACCCAGGCACAGCACTGGAGAGCCTCCACCACCCTGCAAGACTCCCTGCTTTTCTCATACCCTGTGTGAGAAAAGACAGCAGGAGCGGCACTGATTCACTGATCTTTCCCAGGAGCTGATTGTGCTGTCACAGTTGTCAACTCCTCAGCAGCCCCCAGGGCCACAGTGACTATGCTACTCCTGATGTGCCTTTTCCTGTGAGGGTAGCAAATGCAATACCATTTTGTCTAATATTCCCACTGAACACAGCAGTGATTCCCATTAGTTTCAGTCAGTACCTTTGCACCACTGGACAGGCACACTTTGTGAGATGGCCATGGACCTATTAGACTTATTAGACTAGTCCACAGCTTTTTCCCAGCCCTTATATTTAGAATTCCTTTCAAAAAAAACTAGGAGACACTGGTCTATGGTTACACTCAGGTCTCATCCTCATCCAGACTCTTGGAATGGTCCAGGTTGCAAAGCTGAGCACCAGAGCCAATTGCAAAGCTATGAGGCATATCTGCCTAGCTTATCTGACATAGCCTAAGGGCTTGTGGCATTGCTTGCAGTGAAAACTATAATTTCTGGACAAAGGCTTGAAACCTGGAGGTGAATCTAACTCTTATTATTACAGGTTTCATGTGTCACAGTCAATCTCTGCTGGTTTTGGTCACTTCAGCACTGAGTGGATAGGACGCTGGACAGGCCAAGTGGACATTAATGAAGTAAGCTAAGAAAATCAGAAGTCTAATATTTACTTAGAAATTGCAAGTTTCTAAAACAAGTGCACTAAAGCAAATGACTAGAACCTTAGGATGGCATAAAATTACCACAAGATTTACTTTGTAAGTTTTTGTAGGGCACGAACTGGAAACTGCAGTAAAAGCAGTACAGAGAGGACCAGCCAACAAAGTAAGTCATGCTGACAGGGCTAATGCAGTAACACTTCTCAAACTGTACAAACATTTGGAATAAAAATGGCCTATTCCAGTCCTTTAAGCACAGCATGTTTTGCTCCACAAATATCTTGAGCTTTGATTTAGCAAAGCATTCAGCCATGTTCTTGCCTCTAAGCACAGAGTTAAACTCTGCTTGCCACATACTAGATTTATTATGCTGCAGGTCTGGAAACTCATGGCATTTGACACTGAAATAGAAAGCTTCCCTTTGCTCTGGAGAAGTCTATCATCGGTCCATCAGTCAAGACATTTTAACTTTTTTGTTCTTGTTCTTTTGGTTTGGTTTTGTTTTTGTTCTTGAACTTATTGAGCAAGATGTACTTCTAGGGGTAAAATAACCTAGGCAGTAAAAATAAGTAACAAAATAAAGTCAATTGAATGCCAAGGTTATGGCTTGGCAGAAACAATTTCAAACTGGTGAATGCAGTACTCCCCTGCTTTGGCCTGTGCAGATGATGCTGCGGATTGCCAATGTGGTTCAATCAAAGCCAGCAAAGGCTTTTATGCATAAACCTGGGGACCAAAGCAGAAGAGAAACCAGACATTTTCCAGGAGCAAAATGTTTCCTGATCCTATAGTACAAACAGCAAGGAGGAACAGGAATAAAGAAAAATTAACACCACAACCTGAACAAGCCCTAGAAACTTACTCTAAAGAAGGAAAAGAAGGGGGGATTTGGGGCTAGTCTTGATTAAAAAGAGCCTGTAGTAGTGAACTCTGCTAAGATACTCTATTGATTCATTCACAATGAGTTCAGATGGAAAGGGATTTAGCATTTCTTTCCCAATTAACATCAAAGAATCATCCTGAGCAATTGGCACAACCCTTAATTTCCTGCATTTTTGCTTAAGTGTTTAGATCAAAAGCAATCATTTAAAGACCTCTGACTACGTTCCCTTTCCTTATCCTTCTCTGTCTCTGAACTGACAGTACAAAACCCCTGCATTTAGGTTTATAATCAATAGATTTATATTTAAATCACTTTTGCCCTCCCTAGTCTCATTGCATTTTAATACTTTAAAACCATTAAATTGATCATGGTGAAATCTCTCATCATAAAATACTCATTACTTTAAATACATGTGTTTCATTTAGCATTTTAGAGCAATCTCCATCTGCTGATTTTTCAGTGGTATCTTTTTCATTATCTCCATGTCTTTCCCTGCAGCTTATTGTATAACCTTGCTGTATACTTGAAGAACAAAAAATGCCCTAGGTTTTTATTTCACTCCCTTTATTGAAAATAGTGCCATTAGCTGTCCAAATTGTCCTTCACTAAGCCTTTTTACTACAAATTATGAAGCACTTCATTAATAAAATTAACATTATGAATAAATACTACACTCTATGCCATACCATTACTCTGTTCATAAATCTGGTCTTCTTTTGAAAATCCATAAATCTCTTATTAAACCTTACTGAAAATAATGGCAGGTCAGAATTCCATACTGGCTTTTTTTGCCTTCTAAGATTTGCACTTTCTAAAATTTCTTGAATCAAATATGATAAATACCAGTTCAGTATCCCAAATGATGCAAGATTAAAAAGTTGTAGTTGCTATAGAACAAGCTGTCCTCTCTACTGAGACTCTCAATACCTGAAAAATGTTGATCAGGGTTCTGAGAAATGACACAGGTTAGTAAGCAAGACATATTTAGCATAAGAAATTACAGCAGCATGGTTTAAATACTGTGTTACCAAAGCAGATTAAATTTGAAGACAGACTGCAGTTGCACATGATTCTTTTCTTTCCCTGCAGCTCTTCTCATCTTGAAGCACTAATCAAATGGCAAACCCTTTCAAGCACTTTTGCACTAGGAGGGAGACTGTTTCATGTACCATAAACAGTATGCCTATCCCCAGTTTAATCTTCTGGCCTGTTCCCTTGCTGTTTTAAAGAGACATCATAACTGCAGGCATGCCTTTTCGTTTTTAAAGGCTTTAACTGGAGTATGAGATTAATAGTTTGGGGAGCTTTAATCAGTTGAAAACAGAGTTGGGGGAATTAAATCATGTTCATAAATACTGACAGAGAAAGCATAGATTATTACACCAGAACTTGACCTTAGAATTAAAAATAAATCTGTGCCAAATGTCAGTGTGAAGACTGAATATAATCTAATTCAACCGTAATATGGTCGATTGACCTGGCATTACCCCACAGGTAACAACTGTGTGTTACAGACCAGGCTAGGAATCTTACTTGTGTTTTGCTTTCAAAAGAAAATTGTCCATTTATCACACTGAAAATTCTTTATGGTTTAAACTTGCCAGCTAACCGAGGTTGAATTTGTCTAGACTATCCTAAGTGCTATTGCCGGCACAATCGACATGATTATTTTTCCTATTTATCCTGAAGTTATTTTTAAAATGTTTTCAGTAAGACGGGTCAATTATTTCTGGAACAACATCAGGGACTGCACTGTCTTCTTCGTGGTTCTCCCAGGCTCTCTGCAGCCCTGGAACTGAAGCAGAAATTTGAATGATGGCCCACTCATATTTTTGACAGATGCAGTTCATTTGATACATTAACGAATATTTTGAGATTGGCAGTCTATTTAAGGCAGTTGCTATTAAATTGTCATAATTTATCTTTAATTGTCACACTGTGTTATCTATAGTCTGGAAACATGTCCTGGCTTTGGAATTAAAGCTAAGATAACCGCTGACCTTTTGACTCTGTATTTAGCCTAAGACTTCAAGACATTTTCACCATTAAATTGCCAGTTTATCTCCAGTGTTGCAGTTAGATGGGCAGTGTTAGAATGGGATTTCTTCTGCCTAATGTAGCCACTTGAATTTACTCATCTAGTGAAATCCAGTCATCTGGTTCTCTCCAAAACTACCACATGGAGTTCAGAAACTCCAGGGAACAAACAACTGCTTCCCAATGTGCTTGTGCTCACTGGTATGCCAAGTTATATTGTGGAGGTACCTGCCTAGCTTAGGCTGAACACTTAACTTTGAAGCACTGTTTTGCATGAGATTAATCATTTCCCTAATGAAGAATGTCCTCCTGAACTTCAAATGCTACAGCTAAAAATGTAGAGACTTAATAGACAATTCTATAAAGATACTTGCACTTGCTGTGCTGCAGCACCTCACTTTCCATTGTCTTTGCCTCACAGAATTTACATGTTTGATGGACTTCTGTGTGTTTGTTTTAGTTGCCAATTGAAAGTCGATCTCATCACCTACAAGATGGAGCTTACACAAAGCTGAACCTCACAAGAAAGTAAAATACTGGCCTGACCATGAGATGTGATGAGCCCATGGCAAAGGTTGGCAACACAGCATCATACATACCTGGGAGTTTGGTTTTTCTGTTTATATTCTACAAGAAACATTTAAAAATAAAATCATCTCTTTATTTTCTCCTCTTAGAAACAAACTTCTGATCATTTGACAAGAGTTTATTTCAACCTGACCTCTCCTAAACAAATGGGATTTGTGTTCACATCTGTACACACTAGATGCCTTTGAATGTACTGCATGAACAACAGGCTGACATAATCCACTTGGATACTTGTGAAAAGTGACTGCAGGTGTTAAAGGACATATTTATCATCCACTAGTCCTGTTGTTTGGATGGTCTTTGCTCTTACACATCAAGCAGATGCAACAGGCTAGCATGACAGAAAAATTAGACATCTCTTGTAAGCCCTGCAGAGCACAGGATGAAAATGTCTCTATAATTGTAGTGCTGAAATCAGAGGCTCGGGAAATTTAAATATAAGAAAATATGTAAGTGAGTGAGAATTCACACAAATTGGGTGCAACATAATTTTATTTAGTGCTAATCTCTATAGAGACCTTTAGAGGAGACTGTGATATTCCCTATTCTGCAGGAACGCTAAATATCCAACAATACTTCCAGTCCTAAATTAATATTTTCTCTGAAATCCCCGAATACACCCTTTCTTCCCTCTATCATCTCAAAATATGGAATATTACTTGTCTGCTGGTGACTCTGCCCTGCCTCTGACTAAATGCTTGTGTCAGTGTGTGTGGAAAAAGAGCAGCTGTCCTAAAAGTAAAGTATTAGTTAGTATTTAGTTAAGTCTTTATGAAAGCTGCTAATTGGAGTGCTAGCAGGTATTTGAAACACAATTAAAATATCTCCCATCTTCTACTCCTTGAACCTCCTCTTCTCTGTATCTTCAGCCAAAAGTTTTGGCAAGATGTTTGGGGCTTTTGGAGGATATTTTTGTGGAGCAAGTCACTACAGGACAGCCCTGCTCCATGTGTTTCGACAAGAGCAAGCTTTTTCACATGCCAGGTAGCACATGGACAAACACTTTCAGAGCCCTCCATGTGTATAACCCCAGGTATGCAAGCTGTGCCTGCCACCAGCCCTCAGTCCTGTCTCTCATGCTGGAATTCCCAATGTGCTTGGCACAGCATGCCTGCCCTTGTCCATCACCTTCATCTTCAGCCCTGGACTCTAAGAATGAAGCTTCCCCTGGCCCCTGGGGCACCCTCCCTTCCTTGCTCATTGCAATGAGGATATGAGTCTGCAAGGGCCCTTATAAGATTTTCTGCAACTCCTTTTCTTGATATTCCCTCCTTTTTTCACTCCTTTTCTTTGGGAAAACTGAGATGCAGAAGTTCAACATAAATAAAATAAGCTTGTTCTACAGCAAAAAAATCAATCAGCCAGCTACTGCCACCAAACACGTCAGTGTGACACATACAGCTTTTGTTAATGGTAGGGACAAATTTTTGTTTGAGAATGGCTTGGCATCAGGCCTGAGGAAATGCTAAGCAAAATAGCTACAGAGATAGAGGAAAGAAGAAGCACCTGTGCTCTCTGGATGACCAGAAAATCATCCCAGATTACAGCATCCAAAGCAGTACAAATGAGGAGCCCAAGGGTCAAACAAAAGGGAGTCTTCCCAAGCTTCTTTCTGGGAATGGCCTCTAATAGTTGTACGCGTATGCAAGGCTGGCTGATTGTTGATTCTGCTGCCCAAGAGGAATGTTTATGGAAACTAAAAGAGGCCAAAGTACAAGGAACAAGGGATGTTCAGAGTCAGTCTGTTAAGCACCAAAATGTTCCCCTGCAGTTCTTCAGAAATGGGCGCAAAATGGCACCGATTGCCTTTGACATATGCTCAGGCAGGGTGCTAAAAGAGAACACACAGCAGAGATTTCAGATACTTCTGTCAGGAAGGAAAATATTAAGATTAGAAAACCTGCACTCTGCTACCCACTAACCAGTGCTCTGTGATTGTTATTTCAGTTAAAACCTCTGTTGTTTCCTGCCCCTGGCAATCAGACTGTATCAGCAAAGAAAATAATGAAAAGAAAATGGAATGTATAAATAATTGCCATAAATTATATATTGCTTTCCTCTATACAGAAGTATCTGACATTTTAACTGCTTCTGTGAGGAGCAAAAGACTCAGTAAAAGTCCCAGGTTTGCACAATCTTAAAAAAAAAAGCTTAAAGCTTAAATGCATTAAAATTTTCAGCAAAACTGGGACCGTACTCTCAGGCTAGAGACCAACTGATAATGTACAGGGAATGGAAAATAAGCACCTCTATCAACCAAAGCTTTCCTCTGAGAAGGAATGGTGGAGTTTTATCAATTGTTATTCAGAGCTGTAGATCAGTTTAAGTGTTGTAATTGAAACCATCATGGAATTATCTATCCAAAATATAAGTATGTAAGACACTCATTTTCTGGGTGAGGATTTCCACATACTGAGAGAAGTTTAAGCTCCCAGCAGAGTTTCTTTAGTTTACAGAAGTATCCATCTGACCCAAGATAACTTTGCCTAAACACAGCTGAGCAGTGCCTTGTCCGACCCTGTGCGGGTATCC
>VYZP01037045.1:1166-38309 GCA_013400635.1 Hypocryptadius cinnamomeus | reverse complement strand
AGTTTATGACTATTTAATGATCTCTCAGCAATCTTTCAATGTTTTTTTTTTTAATTCCTTCAGCTGATACTGGGGTCCTTTACTGCATTCTATGTTTTCAAGTGGTGTTTGTCCTCTAGTGGGCAGACTGACTTCTGTAATCCAGGAGCCACTAGCTTGTCATCAGCAGTGAAGCATGCAGCCATAAATTGAGAGCAAGAAGACAACCATTTTTAGATGTTTGAACATGATCTCACCCAAATGTTGTGGTGTGGGGGTTTTGGAGTTATACCTTCCCCCCCTTCAAATATTTATTAAAATGTTAATTTAATCTGTCTACTGGGATCCTGATTTTGGGAGGAATAGTCGTTGCAAGTATGCTAGCCTGGGTGTTTTTGAAGAGGAGGAGGGAAAGTCTCTATGAAAGCATAGAGTGTGGTCCTCCTACTGGTAGATACTCTTGGTTTGAAAGGGCCTGGTCTAGCTGCCAAGGGTAAGAGGATGCCATATGGGGAGAAGGGAGGAAGGAGAATGTCTAAGACCCTTTACTGGAGGTAAGTAGCCAGTATTTAGATATTCACAAAAACATCACGGCTGTTCTTTGAAACAACTCAGAGAATAAAAACAATTTTAAGAGAATTGTGAGTGCATCACTATTACTTTAATTCCAAAGTTCAACAAACTTTGTATCTCATTCCATTATTTAGTGTTAGTAGTTAAAATATCCCAAAACACCCAACCTTCTCACCTATCTATCACCTAACTTTCTTCATGTTTCTACTTGTTTTATTTCTAGCATATTATCAAGTTTCACCGTGCCTCAAAAGCAAATAAAAAGCCCATGCAGTTGCCAAGATCTATGGTTAAATCCCTACTCTACCAGATCCTCGATGGAATCCATTACCTCCATGCAAACTGGGTGCTTCACAGAGACCTGGTAAGTGTGGCATGTGATACCTGCCTAAGAGAGTTGCACGTGTGTGTTGCTGGGTAGGACGAGAAAAGCCCCTGTTAGTCATCTTGCGTATCGATCCCTACAGCTCTTCCTGTTATTGTTGCAGGAGCCCAGTTGTGACTTTAAACATGAAAACAAACTATGCTTTCACATTGTTTTTATCTGAGTCATCTGAGCTCGGACAATGATGCCAGATCCGGTAAAGGGACTGCAGATATCAATATCCAAAAACAGTACGTGAGACAGCTGATATATGTTGGTTGAACATTCTTACAACTTTTTGCATGACTTTGAAAAGGCATCTAAATAGGAGAGTGATTGATACCCTTTTACATTGTTTGGCTTACGTGCAACTTAGCAGAAAAGCTAGTGAAAGAGTAGTTTTTTCATGGAGTATTTCTTTTCCATGTGGTATTTTTTTCTGACCGTGGGAAGAGAACTATAAAAGAGTTATCATCTTGAAATTTCTCATGACCTAAAGTAGCTCTTGAGGTTGATTGCAGATTACAAGGGCAGCTGGTTGCCTTGTCTTAGTTCCCCTTTTCCCCTTAAAGTTTTCCATTGCTCCTCATAATTGCATGAAGTGCTACCGTGGTTTATGAAAAGAATACTAATACGGGTGTGCTTCCACTTGCATTCTAACTAGAATGTTTGGCATGAAACAATGTGATGGTTAATATGCCAAACAATGCTCTTAGGTATGGTAATCTGTGTCTGAAGTCACTGCTTTTATTTTGGTTAATTTTGGTTTTTCATAGTTGCCCCAGTATGTCAAAATAGGGCTGCCTGTCCAGGAACTTACAGTCACTAATCGTTCATGAGTTTTGAATAGTAAGTGGGGACTTAGATTAATTTTTGGTTGCAGACCAATTTTTTTTTAGTAGATAAGTATAAAGTAAGGCAGGCCTGAAATACAAGTCACAAACATTTTCTGAACTGAATTTTATTTAATTTTTTCGTAATACCTAACAACAGTGGCCAGAGCAGGTTTCAGTTTTTGTTATGGATCTTTTTTTTTTACTTTGTTCCTTGGTTGTTTATCATTGGTTTTTCTGTTAAATACCAGATGTTAGTATATTTGGGGAGGGGCAGGGGGTGTGGTTTGCCTTTGGAATAGTAGCCGTGACCAAAAAACAGGAAGCATGTACAACTCTGATTTTCACGTTACAATTACTACTTTCCGAAAGAGTCAGCTGCTGCTTTGGCAGAGTGCTCAGCTGTGATTAGCTACAGCTTGAGAAGCAACACCTGGAAAGTCTATATCCAGCTCTAAGGGAGATATACTTCTTCATGGAACTGTTAATTACATACACACTTAAATGCCATACATGAACTCGTTATCTTGATAGGAAATACAAGATGGTATCTAAGATAATAACAACAAACAGCCTTGAGAATTTTCTTGCTGGTGTTGTTATTTTCAGCCTGCAGCACCAGGTGTTTCGCGTGACTAGTGCTGCTGCTTTACAGTTCTTACCTGTTGCTGACGAGTTGCAGCAAAGCTGTTGTCTATTGTCTTTTCTTTTGAAATGTTGGGAGATGATGGTTGCTGTTGTGAAAAAGACTATATTTTTCGGTTCTGGAATGATAGTGCTTGAATGATGTTGGCATAATTGGGAAGGGAGAGGAATAGTAATTTGTGAAGTCTTGGTGTGTTCTTGGTCTGCAAATGAATGTAAACTGATGGATTCTGGGATGCCTCAGTAAGACAAAGGAAACCGTTTCAAAAATTGCTTTGATACACTAGCGATTTAAAAGTATAATCAGAATTCTTTGCCTTTTAAAATTTTTTTCTGGATTTCTGAAGAATTCAGATGTGTCATATAGTTATATCTTGACCATGGTAAGAAAAAAACTGATGTTATTCTGGATGTGTCCTTGTGTCTGTACTTGAAATTAGAGGTTAATATAACTAGCAACCAATTTAAATCCTGGATTAACCAAGATTTTTTATTTATCTGTAATTTTTATTTGTATGCTCATGGTTGTGACTTTTTGCTACTGAGAATGATACCTTGGGCACAATTCCACTGGAATCAGTTTCTTGCATAATACATAAATACCAGTTCCTCAGTGTCTTCTTAAGATGGGGAACAGTTTTTCTGGTGGTTTTCTCTTAGCTGTTTGACTTTACAGCTGCTGGAAAAAGTGTTTTTCTATTTTATGTAAACCAAGTTTTGCATCAAAACACCTTGTACTTTCTTAGTTTAATATAACTCTGTTCTTACTATTTTTAACCTGTATTTGGATGTAGACCAAAAATGGTGACATCCATAAAAGTCATGTTATGGTTATTTCATTGCTCAGTAAAGTTAGATTCTCCAAGAATATCATAATATTAGTGAAATTCTCCTGAGCCATGGAAATGGCCTCTGTAATTTATGTAACAAATGTTGTGAAAAAACAGAAACCTGTGAGGTTAAGTATTTGCTTAAAGGTATTTGAAGAACATTGTTTAAATCTTGATTTACTACTGCCTTAAATCAAAGAGGTTTTTAAAGAAGTTGGAATAGCAAGTTTGACTTTAAAACCTTAGAATTACTAAGATATTTTTAGTTAAATAATTTTTAAGATCAGCTGCAGCCAGCAAGTGCATGACAGGGTGATAAAAGTGGTGAACAGTGTGAACTTGCCGACTTGAATTCCATGTCCTTTCCTTGGGCTGAGCTCATGGATGGCTGTTACCACAAGGACACAGTCTCCTTCCCCTCTTCCCTGTCTGGCAGTGACACCCCTGTGAATGGCCTGGCAGGGGACACTCACCTGGCTCCTGGTGAGCTCCTTCAGGGAGTCAAGCCCACACAAAGTGTCACAGAAAGCTTTTCACCTGCAGAGCTTGTTTTCTGCAGGGTTAGGTCCCGGAGGGACCTCACTGGGGGCTTAGCTGGGTGTGCAGGAGCTGGTGCAGAGGCAGCGTGAGGCAGGAGGTGGTGGCAGAAAGCTCAACAGAGGCCATTCCAGCATCACCTGTCATTAGATCTGTTATTTTATTGTTAAAATGCACTATTTTGATTCTTAGGAGGGAGTGCAAGTGTTCTTAAAAGATTAAATTGGTATAACCTTGTAACGCAAGACTTACAGCAGTTTAAGAATGCCAACGCAAGTCCAGCTTTAGGAAAGTGCTCATATTGAGACAAACACCAAATAAACTTGTACTCATGCTTCTAGAAATTGTAAACTAATTTAGTGTTGTGTATCTTTCAATTTTTTTTTAGTATTTGGCTTATTTTGAGTCTGCCTTTTGTATCCTGAGAGTAACTGTAAGGTGCTAAATTACTTTCTAGGTATTTTTTTTTAGCTAAGCTCTTAATTTCTCTCAATTAAAAACCATTCAGCCTTTATGGCAAGATTCAAACAAGTATAGACTATGGGACAGGAGCACCAGGGTACTGATTTATCTGAATAGCATTGTGTTAGTTTATGTACCTTGGGGTTGACCTAAGTTTGTGAAAATCCATACATTTGTTCTCCTGTGAGCCCATTTTGAGTGGGATTTTGCTGTTGAATTGCATGTCATTGGGCAATGATAATTTTGCCTTTTCAATATAGCAGCGTTCCTGAAAGCCATGCACAAGAGGAGGGAGGATTTGCTGGCTTTGCTAGCTGCTGGAGCATTTCATTATGAACAAGAGGTTAATAGAGATAGATATTGGAGAAAAAGCCTTTGAGAACTAAGCTTTTGACTTTAACTACTCTGTATACACTGTGGGCTGTCTGTTTGAACGGTGTCTAACCAGCGCTCCATACCTTGAGGTAAGAGCAAGCACTTGAAGCACACTATTTCAGAGTGTTCTGGGGTCTTTGTCCCCTCCTCTCCTAGGAGAGGAGAAAAAAATATTTAGATTATACAGGAGTGTTCAGCAAAGGTCTTAGTCTGCTGAGATGTCAAAAAATGGAGATCTTCCATATAGCATTTGCAATGTGTGTTCATGTTAACAACTGAAAGGATTTCTGCACTTTCTTGTTCTAACAGTCCTTCTGTCGATTAGTTGCTTAAGGTCAAAAGCAGGTAGAGACCATATCCTTATAATCTGATAAAAGCAATTTGTATTTGTAACAGAATGTATTTTCCTGAAGGGAGGTGTTATCTATGGGATGTTGAAAGTGCACAGAATCCATGTGGAGAAATTAATTTAAGATTCCATGTATGTACCTTGGGCATTTCTTTAGAATACTGCTTAATAGTAAAACGACTGGTTGAAAAATGAATATTGCAAATCAAACTCACCAGAGAAATGCAGATTTCTTCTTCCCCTCCCCAGGGAGTTAAATGGTTGCTCTAAGGATTCTGAAATAGAAAACTTGCTTGTGGTGGTCATATAAAGTAACTTCGTAAAATGAGCAAAGTTGTTTAAGTGTTTTTATTATATAAACATTAATGTGGGCACATCTATGTCCATGTGAGGTTTTCTCAGTGTAACCCGTTCTCTCCAAATTAACCTTTTCACTCTAATTTCACTAATTCACTAAGGAGAGGGAGGAGGAATCCAATTGTGGTAAAGACTTTGCTACTGGTTTCCTATATTCAGCTTTTTTATTACCATCTCATTGTCTCTTAAAGAAGGATAAAATAATATCTGTGTTCTGTAGCTTGTTTCACTCTGTCATCTGTATTGGGAGAAGCTATTTTCCTTGTGTGCTTAAGCTAAGCAGTTTCTGTTCCTTTATGGAGTGGATTAGGGAGGGTCTATATGCTTCTCCTACCTTCAGAATTTATGGAGAGCTAATCTGGGCATTTTTGGTGAAAGGACATAGCAGACCATTGAGGCTGACATAATTTTGACTCCCCATATCTGTCTGTATAGTAAATGTCTATACGCAGCCTTTAGGATGATCAGATGTGTGAGCTCTTGGATTCAGGCATCTTAACAAGTCCCCTGGATACCCAGCTGGTGTAGGAACAGGAAGCCAGGAGTATCTTTCCAAGGGTAAATGTTGAGCAGAGCCAAGAGATGCCAGTGTGGTGTCTGGCTCCAGCTGGCTGTGATTGCACTCAGGGCAGGCTGTCGTCTCCAGTGGTTCTGCTCCGCATCTCTTGTGGAACTGTGTGGAGTGGACAATGCAGTGTTGCTATCTCTCAGGGTTTTCTGGAAACTGCTGCCATCTGAGTTTTCTTCTGTCAGAAGTAAAGCAGAAAGGGAAAGCCCAAACTGAAGGGGTCAAACAGATAATTTTCTGTAGGAATATGCAACTTCTGTTTTCATACAAGCACAGCATATTCAGGAATTATTGCACTAAATAGGTTTTCATCCTCTAACTCTGATAATTTATGGGGTTTTTAAAAATATATTTTTGTTTATTCAAAATAAGTATTTTAAATGACCCACCACAATGTTTCTATAGAATAACAACATTTTAGTAAAATTTCAGTAATTCAGTTATATTAAATTGAATAAAGCTCTAACAGTTTTCAGGTTTTTAGTTGATTGATTGACTTTTAGTTTAGGAAAAAAACCCTGGCCATTTTCTCATAGTAATCCTTTTCTAGCCAGCATGTAAATATAGAGTGTCTTACCACAGACCTATACCTGGACTCTGCTCTAAAACTTTGCTCCCACATTGCGCAACTCACTTAACCTGTCTTTGCCTCTGTTTCCCAATCTGTTACCTATTTATGGGTCTATTTCGTAGCTCACAGCTTAATGTGCTATGAAATTGGTTTAGTATGGTATGGCTTATATAGGTGACTTATTTTTGCTGTTTGATCCTCTTCTAAAAATAAAAATAATTGCATGTTGTTTGAAGGCACCAGAAGACTTAAAATTATGTTATATAGATACTCACTTTTTTGCTTCTGCTTTTATGCTTTCATTTCAAAGCCTTTAAATAAATAAATGCTTATTATTACTAGTTCATATCACTTAAATACTTCCCCCACTTCCTCCCTGTGCCCTCCCAAGATTTTCCAGTAAATGATCAGAAAAGTTACACAAAAAGCAGCAGCACTGAAGTGGCTTTTAAATTTCTTACTTGCATTTTGCTATGCAAACAAACTGTGGGTTTGAAAAATAAAATGTAAATAGATGAGTGTGGGAAACTCCCCTTTTACTAGCAATTCTAAAATGGGATTTTTATGTGCTGATATCAAAAGTAAATTTAGATACAGGTTCATGCATCCCTCTCTTGAAGGGCAGCTGCTGTGTAGGAATGTAGAACTGTTGGGTCCTGCCTTCTGCCAGTAATTTTGTACTGGCTTGAAAAGCTTCTTGGCCCTGTTGCACCCATTTGAGCATGCACAGGACTCCTATAAATAAGTACCGAGTCAGCCTGCCTACCAGTTTCTTTAAACTTTTAAAACCCACTGTAATTGTAATCCCCACCATTCTGTGTCATCGTGTGTGTGCGTGCTGGGAGGGGTGCAGGAATATGTCTGGACATGCACTTCTGACTGGTATTCTTCCTGAGCTGTGTATGGGTTCAGGACTCCTAATCATTTATTTTTCAATCTGCATGATCTCTTTGGGATGGAGGACACTTATCCACAGTGTCAGAGAACCATATGAATGATCATACTCAGCTTGCAGATTTCCCAAAAGAAAGAAAATGCAAGCTAAACCCATGTATTTCAAGAAATAAGACTCCTTTGATGACTTTAGAAAGTGACTTGAATTTACAAACTGAAAGGTCAACACATTTTTCTTCTTTTATATCTGGTTAGAGAGAAGAAAAATTTTTTTTACTTACTGGTGAGGAAGAGCAGTACATAGGTGCCTATACATGTACATGCTTCTAGATAGATAAATGAACCAGAAATTTTACATGCTGATTAACAAACTGAGTTTTATCAGCATATACTTTTATCTTTTTCTTTTTAATATTAAACATATATTGAGGGCACCTCTTAAAAATGGTGCGTTTCTCATTACTCGGAACTTTGCTTTTGTCTTTCAGTTGCAAAAACTAATCTTCACATGATTTAAAAAGGTATGTGAAGATGTGCAGATTGTTACCTGTGTTGTGTACATGGAAACAGCAATTTTTCCATGGCTGACTAATGCATACCTTTTGGTTTGTGGCAAGAGTATTAAGATGTTTGTAGATTAATTTTACTAATAAAAATAATTACAGTTGAAGAGAAATGCTTTACCTCAGGTTCTGAAACAAGCTTATGCTCATAAAACCCTGACTGGATATAAATTCAGATGAGTCAGAAGAAACAAAGGGACTGATTTAATGTTCTTTTGGCTGCGTTTTGCAGCTAAAGTCAACAGATGACATATTGCCTGTGAACTTCTTATCTCTTTTCCTGAGATGGAAAAAGGGTGACAAGGAAGTGAAAGTATTAAAATAATTTTAGAATTTATTTGGTTTTTTTTTCTCCTGATACAGAATAAACAGATTGAAAACGTCATCTTTTCTAAGAGCCCCAGTTTAGCTTACCATCTGCCATAAGGAGGTTTCTAGTAAATACGTGACGTATTTAAGCTTACTGTTGCAGCAGACTGTTTGGAGTGAGCAAGCTGAGTTTTGCCTTCTAAATAAAAATGCAAATGTTAGAAGCTGCTTTTAGAAGTTTTTCTTTTGTAAAAGTATTACTTTTTTTTTTTTTTGTGTTGGAGAAAGTACTCTTGGGATAATGGGATTGACTACAAGTGCATTTATGGAATTATTTGTGTTTGGACTCATGACCTTTTCTGAATAAAGCTACCAAGGTTGGCGCCATATTGTTTTGTAGTAATAGAAATTAGTGAAGCTTGAGAGAAGTATGTTACAATCAGTGAATACAACTGATGTAACAACATGTAATCAAGAAAAAAATGAAAAGGCATTTTTTCTCCATGTTGCTCACCATCTTGTGCTTTCTCATGTGCATTTCTCTTCATTTGTAAATATGCTGTAGTTATTGCTGCTCTACTAAGCAGTTGCAGTTACATTGCAGATCGTCTTGCATTTAAATTAAGCATCTTTGATTAGTGATCCAGGAAGCTGCAGTAACTAGCGTAGTATGTTAGTTTATTTCTCATTTTCCTAAGTGTGAACTCTGTCAAAGAAACTGGCTCTGCTGCAGAAAATGACTGATCAGCTGGTGTTTCCCAGATGGCTTCTCTCAGGACCTCTGTCTTCTCCAGCCTCCATGCTTTCTGGCTAATGCTTCAGAAATCACTGGCCTTATGGTAGCTCTTTAGACCGAATACCACAGTTATGTCAGTTAAAACAAAGGAAATTCTTTGCATCATCTGTCAAGTGACCCTACTGTGTGAAGTGATCGTCTCAGAAACTGGGCATTAGGTCTTCAGATTCATCTTTAGGGGAGATTATGAATTTCATATAAAACCATCTTGGAATTAAAATTTCAAGACATTTTAATTAATACAGGAACAGTTCCTTCAAGATATCTGGACCACTGGTAATATACTTATATTATTCTGTCACCTATTTTAACAGTTGAAGCAGCAAAGATTTCAAGACAAAAAATGGCTTGTCATAGTGCAAGTAGTCAAACACACACAATTTTCTAAATACCAAACCTCAGTACTAACAGCATTTTTTAAACTGCTGATCTCTGTTTTCCTTCCCTCTGGAAGCTAAAGCCCATGTGAGTGTGACAGTTGTTTTGACACGCCCCATTCCACTTTGTTCAGCACTTCGGTGGTGTTAGAGCACAGTTCACCTGGTTTCCTCTGAGTGGCTTGTAGAAGCGCTTCCAAGCAGTTCAGTAATCTTTCTGTGCTACTATGTAAAGTAGTTGAAAACTGTGTGGAAATTCTTTTATTCTGTTTAAGTTAGCTGGTGGCATCTGAAAAATGTTCTTTACATTTGACTTATTTACATTTTCCTGCAACCCCTACCTCCCACTCCCAAGCTAACCCTCCATCTGTGACGTTTGGGCTCCTACTGCTGTAATAATCTTTGAACATAGGTTGAGGTTATTTTTCTGTTAGTTCATTTCTACTTAACCAGTTCTGGTGTCTTGGGGATGGTTTTTGTGGGTTTGGGTTTTTTTGGGGGTTTTTTTTGTTTGGTTTTTTTTTTTTTTTTTTTTTTTTTTTTTTTTTTTTTTTTTGTTTGTTTTTGATTGAAGTATTTTACCTAACCAAAAAAAAAAATAGTCATAAAAATGAAGTCAGGTTGTACTAGGATTTTATGCCTGCTTGTTTTGCTAGTTTAAATATTGAGCCCAAATACCAAAATTTAGCATGGTAATGTTCTGTGTAGCTGGTGTTCTCGAACATAACTTATGAAAAATAAAATTCCATAGCCAATATTTTGCATCCCTGAAAATCCTCTTGGAATGGGGGATTTCAGCTACTCAAGTTGTTGCACTGTAGTTGTTGCCAAAGAGAAGATTTTTCAGAAGTGTGACTTCTGTTCTGCTTTCTTCTCTAATCCATGAAATGCACTTGTACATTTTTACTTTGATTTGCCTTTCATGTAGTTACTTTTGATGTAACAGTTGTGGATGATGACTGTTAGAATTATGAAATAAATGCAAACTCCAGCAGGTTACATTTTAATGAACTGATGCTGACTTCTAATGGTATGAAAATTTTTTTTGGCCGTTTAACTGTGAGTTAATGATTAGCTATTTGCCAGCTCAGATGAAATACAATTTCTTAAATAAGATGTTTAAAGTTTGGTTTGTTTCTTGACATTGAGTGTGAATTCCAGTCTCAGCCCTAAAACTGTATATCAAGTAAATATTAATTTGAATTCTTGGTAGCTAAACCAAATAGAATTGCAGACCCATTTAGGTTTTGGGTAAGGCGTGTGCTTGAAATTCTGCTTTTAGCTGGATAATATAATATGTTTTCAGTATCTTCTTAGTAATTTTGCTGTCAGCAAATATATATGCTGTTGCTGGCTGGCTGCTGCTCTTTTCTAGGATGCAGGATTTACTCAAAGTTTATTACACTGTGCACGTCTCCTTGCTCTGGTGGGGAGCTGCTCTTCTTTGGTGCCAACTTCTGTAGTGCAATGGGAAGAGCTTTCAGTAACAGTAAACCTTATAGGGGACTTAAAAGTAATCTTTTCTATCTACCAGAAGAGTGCCTGAGTGTATATTGCAAGTGGTTTGATATGTTTGAAAAAATGTTAGATCAAGCTGTTTTCTTGTTTATCTCATTTCAAGATCTTTTTTTCCTTCTGCACTGTGAAGTTTTGATTCTTATTTTTTCCCTCTCTATAGGCATATGTGTTCCTATTCCTTTACATTCCTTTTTATATTCCTTTATAAGTTGTAGCTTACTGAAGTGCTGTTCCCCACAGTTCTGCTCACTTCAGGAATTTTCTTTTTGCTTCATTGGAAAAACACTAGATGCTAATCTTTCTTCCTCACTCTCATGGGTGGTGTACATGGGGACACTCAAGAAAGTCTGCATAAAGTGTTGAACTAGATTAGCTGAACTGCATTAAACTTGTCCTGTGGCTCTTCTGAGTGGTCTGAAAAGTACCTATTTGGCTGTTCTGAAGGGGTCTGTGCCCGGTCCAGCTGTACCAGTGCGAGGCAGCGGTGTCCCTGCCCAGCCCTCTGCGGCACTGGGGGCGATGCTGGCTGCTCAGTGCTGTGAGGGTGCTTCTGCACTGTGTCTGACCCAGCCCATGGTCCCAGTGCTGTTCCGAGGTGCTAGAAGTGGACTGGAGTGCTGCAGCAGAGGAGCCCATCCACTTCAGCCATCTGCTGCCTGGGTGATTATTTCCAGCAAGACAGCATGGGCTGTTAGAGGCAGCAATATTTTAAACTATACAGCTGTTTTTCTTGGTGCACATGATGTGGAACCCTTTTTTAGTATTTTTGTAGTTTTAATGTAGTTGAAAACCTTAAACTAATGCAGAGGGTATGACTACATGAACAAGTTACAGCAAGGTAGTCTAGGGTGTGGATTTGCTCTGCATTAGATGATCTGTAGTATCTGTTCACCTGCATGTTTTTATTCTGCAGAAAATGCATAGTCCTTTAATATGTCATTCCTTAATAGGTGAGATAAAATTGTCCTATTACCATCACTGGACAGCTGTTTCATTAATTTCCAAGTGCTTTACATTGTTTCTGAGAGCTCTTTTATTAAAATGCAAGTGACTAAAATGTCAGTGCAATAGTGACAGTATGGTATTGGGTTTTTCTGACTGAGCTTCTAGAACAATGCAGCCTTTTGGGTACAGTTCTCCTACAGTATATGTCTAGTTTAGGCTTCAGCATTCAACAAGCACTTCAGTCTTAGAAAAAATTTTGTTCAGAATTGAAGGTGTGAGTGTCTCTTTTTGTCTTATTAATGTAAGATTTCAAGTTGTTAAATGTATTGATAGCTTTGGGATTTTTCCTAGTAGGAACATTGCAGCAATTAAATCTTTATCAAAATTATTAATGTCTACAAGAAAGCTTCCATAAACTTTTCTCCTGGTCCTAAGTTTGTGACTGTTCTCAAAATTGATGTTGCAATTAATAGGGAAGAATTTCAGCTGATGAGCATGGACTATACAAAACATGGGACAGAGTAACAGGAAGTAAAAAGTGCTCTGATGCTGTGTTCTGAAAGGGATTTTCTCAAAGGCATTTTTTACACAGTAAACTTTCCAAAAGTCATTATCTGGCTTTCAGTAACAGGACTTAAGTGTCTAGCCTGTTTATGCAGTTTGAAAAAAGAAAATAAAAATTTCCACAGGGAGTTTCTTTGCATTTTAAGCACTTGATTTTTGTGAGAATATCTAAAGACTTATTGGCAACATCAACAATGAGGTAAACACTAAGACTTGAGCACTGAAAACATAGATATTTTATCTAGTAAGCGGAGGCAAATTTGCTGTAGCAAGTACAGTTGTGTCTTACTTTAAAAGTGTGGTATGTGTTTGGAGTTGTTTAATTTTAAAAAATAAAAATGAAAAAAATTAGGGCAGCTTGACCTGCCACTCTTTAACATGCTCGTGTTTTTGACATGAATCACAAGGTTTCTCAGGAATCTCACAGCCGTTGCGTGTCTATGCAGGTTGTTTTTCGTTTTTTAAAAGGGCATAATTGTTGAATGGAAAAATATTATAATTAGTTCTGAACTACTTCAGATTTTGTTTTCGGCACGTAGAACCTTCTTCACAACTATTCTTCTGATTTTTTTTTTCTTGACACAAATCTTTCATTTGCTTCCAGCTTCCTTCTCCTCTGCCCACATTCCATATCTGTTGATCTGCCTTTTGCCACTTCTTTAACATTACTCATATAACCTTGACTCAGCTTTGACTTTCCTGAAATACTCCTCTATCTCATCTTTGCAATCTTAATTATCGCTCCTCCCTTTGGCCTCTGTAACTGTGAGTTCTGTGGCTGGTACAGGTAGAATGCTGTGTTTCATAACTTGACCCCCATGTAGGAAAAGCTCACACAATCCAGGTGGTGTGACTCTCCTTTGTTTTAGGTTCTCATTAAAAGTACCATGCTCATACAAAAACTTTACCCATTCATTAAAACTTAGTCTCTAGATTCTGAATTCAGTGATACTCCTTACTGTGGTGGTTCTGCCAGATGTTCTGTTCTCAGATGTTGAGACTGACTTTTCTAAGGCTTTTGTTTCCCCAAACAGCTTTCTGTGTTTCCCCACTCAAAATTGTATGTACTAAATATTCTTTCCCTATCTCTTCTAGCTTTTAGCTTCCATTAGTAACTTTATGTGTGAATATATGGTCATGTATGTTTAAATTGCTACAATCTGTAGTTCTGATATGTCTTAGTTTTTATGCAATTCTTCTAAAACATTTGGAGATCATTGGGAAAATAGTTTACAAAATAAAAGGGGGTTTATCCATTTTGGGTTTGGCAGACATTTTTTTTTTAAACAGCAAATAACTTTTTTGTCAGTACATTAAAAAAGAAAAAAAAATCGAGCTTTCCAGAAGTGTTTGTGATATTTATATTATCAAAAGTATATGTATTACTGACTGCAGGGTTTTTGGAGTTAGTTATCGTAATTAACCAGCTTGCATGAAAGTTGAAAATCTTCAACTACAGACTTCAGTCTAGAATCAGCCTTGATTGACAATTGATTGAAAAACCTTTTAGTAGTTGGTGCTGTAAACTTGTCTGCAGGCATTCCAAGTCAATAATTAATCAGCCATTCCACGTGGTGTTAGATACAGCACAGCAAGTTCAGTGTGTGAGAGGCGTCTTGATGCTTGCTGCAAAACTATTGTAAAACTGCTGCAAATAACTCCAGAGACATTAACAAGGCTTTATTTAAATGCTAATGTGTTAGGTTAAATTTTTCTGAGGTGACTTAATGATTTCTTTGTTTTGTGCTATATGTGTCATTTGGAAAGAACCTAATCTTCAAAAGTAGTTAACAGACTCTCACATCTTGTCTTAAGCTGGCTCATCTAAAATATTTAAGCATCACGCGTTAATGTCCTGCCAAGAAATGCTTTTTGGTTTGCATTAATGAGGACAAGTAATACTAATACCTGATGTATTTGTTCGTGAAAGCATCTCTTAACATAATTGTCTTCTGATGCATTTTTATTAGGTAGTAAAATAAAAAATGAAGATTCTGGCAATATCCTATAGAAACAAAATTTTAAGAATCTGAAATGCTCTGTTGTAGCAGTATGTTACGCTATATAAATATATTTATTGTACTTTCTTTCCCCCCCAAAAAGCTCTTGTACACTTCTGAAGAAAGGAAATAAAGAAACGACTTCCTTCTTGTGTAACTTATTTCAGCCTAGTTGCCATCACTGCTTCCTCAAATATATTTTTTTCTTCTGTTTGCATTCATAAATCAAGATGTTCTTAGGACAGAAGATTAGCATTTTGCTTTATATACTATGCAGCTTTTAATAAACTGTAGTAATTTCCATTAGCACTTCAAGTCACTGTATCAAGTGTGTTCAATACAAACACTCTTCTTTATCTACCTAGGTTATTTTAAATTTGAGGGCTGAAAAGCTTCCATATGTATTATGGAAGCCTAAATAGAGTACTCATGCATCTGACAGAGTGTCATCACCTCAATCTTGTGTTGACTTTGTAAATACAGTGAGATATTGGGTCAGGTGGATAAACTCATTATTAATCTAGAGAGATTTCATCACTGATCTGCTGCACCTCAGTTTTCATTTCAGCTATCAGTGTAGTCTCTAACCTGAAGAACCTCTTGCTCTGAGACTTGCAGGTCAGAGTATAAGCATGTTTTCTTGAAGGAGATGTTATTGTGTGAGATGGGGAATATGAACTCAAAGCCTTTCAGCTGCTCTAGTTGCCTGTGAGCACACTTTTTTACCAGCGGTATCATGTGGTAAATATAAGATATGTTCATGCCTCCGTGAAAAGGAGTAGGTTGCTTAGTGCTTACTGCAAGATACCACTTGATAAGAGCGTGCCCATGGCAGTTACCTGCATGTTGGTGGAGGTGCTGACAACTCCTGCTTTCATTTAGCCTAATTTGTTCATCCAGCTGCATGAATATCTAAGGCTACTCCAAATGTGTTACTCTGCATGTGAAAACGCCCATAACAAATACTAAGAATGTAACATAACTGTTTAATGGATGTGTTTATGAACAATTTTTAAGTGGGATCTCACTCATTTATGCTGTGGAGAAGTATGCCATTGAAAACCTACTGCTTTTGGTTATTCAAGCAAATATAGGAGGGGTCCTGACAACTTCCCACTAGCACAGAAGTGCAGTGTGAGCTCTTTGTGGCCGGAGTTTTTAGGTTCAAAAACAGGTTATCTAAACTCTTGTGAAGGTTTTGGCCCTCGAACATTATCCCATTGCTAGTAAGAGATTCATGGACTGAAAGGAGGGAGCTGTGTTACCAGCTCTGAAATTGATGGTGGTGTGGGGTTAGGAACTTCCCTTGCATGTGTCCACCACATTTCGCCTCAGCATCTGCAGAATCTTTATTTTGAAAATTTGGAGATGCTGGTTTGAAATGGATGGCTGCAAGTATTCTGTGGAAAGAGTCTTCTGAATAAGTGATGTTTTTCTGCGTGAAAACCTGGAAACTGGATTAACAGGCAAAAATACTCGTGCCTGAGGCGGCAGTGTACATAACTACTTAAAGCCTTTGCTTCCAGCTTGTCATAGGCTGTGACTGTTGATACTAAAACAAAAATTACTAATGTCATTCTTTAAAGTGAAACTGTTTGATTTTCAATAACAGTTTTTAAAATATAAATATTTATCAAGCTGTGTAAATTATATGGTATCTGGGAAAGGAATATAGTTTTCTTTTCCAAGGCAAGAAAACTTTGCAGTCTTGGACTAAATCTACAGTAGTTGAGTAACTGGAATAAGTGCTCGAGAGTCTTAAAAGATAATTTGTGGTCTCCATAATTTTTTAATTGGCATATTAAATCTTCAATTTAAATAGTTTTCCTTTTCTTCAACTGATTTTAGGTTTTCAGTCTCTGTATTCAGAGCCTTTTTTCCCCCCCCGTTCTTATACACCTTTCACAGCCTTCACCAGCTATGCCTGTGGCTGGAGAAACCTTCCTTGGTCTCTGTCCCTTGCTCCTCCCAGTTTCAATGTTTTATGTGCCAGTCTTTGCTTGAAAGACTGTGGTTACTGTTCTCCAGTTCTCTGTCCCTCCCTGAAGCCAAAGCCCTGAGCTGTGTAGGTGCAGTTGCTGTGTCTTCCTTACACAACGTGTGCTGCTCTGTTTGCTCCCGTGTTTTGTTGCTGTACTGGCCTTTCCAGCCTCGAGCTTTCCAAAGCAGGAGCTGTTTTTTGGTACTTTAGATATTGTGCCCTTTGTGCAAGAAAGGCTGCATAAACAAACAATAAAATACTTGAATTGGGTTCTTGTGTAGGCAGTGTTCACTCATGTTTGGAATAACAGTATTCCAGATCTGTGCCTTTCAGTTGTTTATGGTAATTTTGGGAAGTACGTTCTGTATTGAAAGGGTTTGTGCTTGTTCCTGCCTGGCCTGTTAGAAAATTATTTTAATCGGTGGAAAACACAGATGACCTTTAATTTATGTGAATAATTGTTGTGATGAGATGCTTTTAAATTGTTTTGAGATGCTAATAGTTCTGAATTAGTGCTGATTTAAGGGTTAGGCCTTCAGTTCTTCACATCTAGACCATCTAGACCTTTATCATTACACTGGATTTATAATGATTGAAGCTTATGCTACAAAAGGAACACCATAAAAATTTGAATTCCAGCTGAACATTAAGCTCCTTTCCCTAGCATTTCCTGATAAAATGAGAAAAAAAGGGGATGCAGTATTATTCTAAATTTTAGAGTGCATTTTTATGGAGAAACATTACCAGGACATCATGAATGTAAACACGTGCAGATGTGCTACTTAGTATCTCTTAATCTCATCTGAGTGTGGGAGTAATAGCAGGTAATGAATACATGTCAGACTTCAGAAAACAAGTAGAAATACTGTAACTCATTAATCTATCTGCAAACATAGCCTTTGTTACCTCTTTCTGAATTTTTCTTCTGCAAGAAAAGAGCCTAAAATATTTCAGAGGATCATCCTATCTTGTTGGTTCTTTGCTAACTTCATAATATTGAAGTCTGATACTGAGTACTGCTATAGCAGTATATCCAGAGATGTTTTCCTGTGTCTCCTGTGAGGTTCACTGCCTCATAAAATCTCATCAGTGCCATTTCATCCAAGGGGAATTGTTGCAGCCCCATCCATGACAGACCACCTTGAGCACATGAGCAGGTTGTAGGCTCAGGGGTGAGCACTGCAGCTACCCAGGGACCCTGCTTTAAGGAGTACAGTAATGGAGGTGTGGGCTGCAGAGGCAGGACAACTTTTGAGATGGAGTGGGGATTCTGCTCTCCTTTAATCTGGTTAAAGTTGTGAAACAAGTGCTCTTCTGGAGAACAGTGGAAATGAGTATCTGTGACCTTGTTTTAGCATGCTGACCTTGTTTTAGCTGGCTGCTTTTACTGGTTACTTAAAAGACTTCATATCTGCTTGTTCAGATGGAGACACTTTCGGAAAACCTCCAAGAGAAAAGTAGGAGCACAAGGCTTCTCTAACTTAATGTTACAAGACTGGGTCTGAAATAAAACTTTTGCTGACGAAGCTGGCCATTGATGCTTGTCTTCTTAAAAATCAGTGTCTTCATGAGCCTGAAGATCTCCCAGAAGTCAGGAAGCTGAGAACTGACTGAGAGATAAAGAGATTTAATCTGAGTCCTGAGGTGAACAGGATGATGGTGATAAACTAGAAAAAAACATTCTGTTAGGATGGGTTCAAAGGTTATGTTTTATTTAGCTTTGCTTGTAATGCATGTGTCCGCTGAACAGTGGTGCTTTGTCTGTCTGCTTGCTTTGGGGTCTGCATTTGCTTTTATTCACTGCAAGGCACCTGGGGTTTTGCTGCCTTAAGTGATACGTGAGTTAATTGCCTAAACGTGGTAACTGGATGGTGAGTTTAAGACCTTAAAGTCCAGAGGACTGTTAAGTTCCAGTCACTATTGCTGTAGGCACAAGGCTAGTATTAGGGTGACAAAATTTCTTCTTGAAACCTGAAAACTGATCTGCTGGACAAATCATGAGAGAAAAGGGACACTTAACCTAGACCTGCGCATAGTGGAATGTGGGAGCTTGCTTTAAGAAGATGCTCCAAGAAAGACTATATATAAGGATTTGTCTTACATTATAAATCACTGATCTAAATTGTTTCCACACAGAGAAGAAGGTTCATGCTATAGTATTACAGGCATTTGTATTGCTCATATAGGTAAGGGTTAGTTTTAGTCTTTAGACTCAACATCAAGGAAGGAGGGGAGAAGAGATGGGATTTCACTTTTTTGTTCTTGAGATAATGAGCATTGAAAAACAGCATACGTGAAAATGGATTAAAAAATGTAGCTTGATGTTACAAAATTACATATGTAATAAACTGACAAGAGCTAATAAAAATATATTAAATATTATTAGACATAAACCTTTGATTGCTAAAGTCCTATAAAATGTTTTTATTGCTTTTCTAAATCTTGCCAAGCTTATACTGCAATAACAAAAAAAAAATGTATTCCATAGTTCTGAGTCCCTTCAGCTATATTCCCATGTCCATATGCAGACAAAAGGGACTCGTTAAGACCCACTCAGCATGGAAGTAACCACTCCAGGTAATCATGCTACCCTATTCTTTTCCTCCTTTGAAATTTCCGTAAAGGGCTTTTAATATTTCAACCTAATTCAGTCAATCTAAGCTATCCAAGCAGAAGCTTGTTTGTAATGAAAATGGGTTACATTTATATCTATTCATTTGGTACTATATTATTTATTGCAGTCAGAAAAGCTTTGTTAATTGTATGATTCTACCATACTCTTGGGAGAATGGAGGTATTGGAGTTTTACTGCCAAAAATACTTTGTGAAAGGCAATTTAGAAAATGTTTTATGATGGTGTCACCAGTCTCACTTTCAGTCATTTATTGTTTGATTGGATAGAGGCTTCATGCTCCTGTCTTAATAACCCTACTAAATCAAGAAGAGTTGTCAGAATATAAAACAAATACTGGGTTTTGGCCATGGTAGAATTTAGTGCTGCAACTGAAAGAATTAGCAGTTATGGTATCTAATTTTCATGCTTCTGTAACAGAAACAAAGTAATGCAAGGAACAGGTGAGAATTGCATCATGTCATTTCCCCCCTCTCTTAAATTCTAGTCCTAAGCTCAGTACAGGCATAGGCTTTCTTATGTTAGTGTTCTGTCAGACTTACTGTCTCCTGGCTTTTGCCTTTACCAACACTACTATTTTCTTCACCTTTTTAATGTTTCACGTGTACACATATCTTCTCAGTTTATTTGCCTTTGGATTATTATTCTGAGTAAAGATTATGTGTGAAGAATGTGTAATGAGAACTTGATAGCAGAGATGCAAAGACTTGGCTTGACCACAGTATCTTGGGGCATTTAGGATGTATTTTAAAGGCCCAGCAGAGGAAGTGTTTGACTGTGCTTTTACAGAAAAAAATTTATCCCCTCTGTTTTTTGTTGGTTTTTTGGGTTTTTTTTTGCAATACATTAAAAGCAGAACATTCTTCCAAGGTATTCCTGAGGTGAATGTTTCTTCTGTTCTCAGGCGTGGTGGGCCTGCACATCTCAGGGTTCAGAAACGGGGTAGCAGAGGTTGGACAATCTGCTTGTCCTGTACTATGCTTGGTGCTCCCAAAGAGCCCAGGCAAGGTCTACAAACAAGGCCCTAGACGGTTGCTGGGTATCTTCGTGGGAATTTTGCTGGAGTGTGTACTGCAATGTGTTGAAAATCCCAGGGACAATGTGAATTCATTTGCTTTATGATCTTTTATTTTTCATTGAAAATTTATGATCATATTTGTCTCTTTGTTTCTGACTTCCTCCTTCTTTGTCCTTCTCAAGGTTGCATGTTACATTTTGAGTTCAAGTATGCTATTGCAGCACTAGTAACAGCAGAATGCTTTGGATAATGTTGCATAGCAACATAAAATTCAATTTGTGTCAAATGTTTTGGCATTCTCCTGATGTGACTTTTTTAATACTTTTCTTTTTCACTTAAATTACATTGCCATTGATTGGGGTGAAACTTGGTATACTGGTACATTGTAGAGATTGTTTTAATCAAAGCAATGCCCAGCATCCAAAATTGTCTGGAGTTTTCATTTTTGTCTTGCATTAGTTTAATGCCCCGTCAGCCATAAGAAACCTGAAATGGTGTGTGAAAGGAAGACTGCTTCATTTCTCAACTTTTATGCAGCCCAGAATTATATTCTCTTCTTGTGATTACTCTTATTTCATATTCCCCTTATACGTACAGTCAATTTTCCAATGACATAAATGCAACTATATTATCCATTGGTTAACCAGGGAATAGAGTTGGTGAATAGTCTTCTCCCGTTTCAACAATGATCAAAGCACCTTGAGTTAATAAATCAAATATTTTTTCTAGAAATTGCCTAAGAAACCATTGTTCCAAATGGATTTTAAAGCCGAGTATTCTTATAAGGAGCATGGACGTTTTGGCCATTTCTGGGGAAGGCCTAGAGAGAAGTGAGGGGAATGAATTTAAAGAATTAATGTCACTTGAGGTATATGCTTAATTACACCTCAAGAGATGTAATTAAAAAAATTACATCTATGTAATTGAAAAATTACATATGAAAAATCAAGTCAAACAGAGACACGAATATTCTACCTGACCACTGATTTCATTGTGTTAAGGGTGGTTGTTGTATATGAGAGTAACTGAAGGAGTAGCAACTTAATTAGAATGTACATCTGTGTGTGGTATGTGTGATTTGGGTGAAATGAAGGTGGGAGTGAAAAAGTCTGTCTTTCCCTTTGGTGAAATACTTTAGTAGTGCGTGTGTTCTAGAGACTGGACTTCCAGGCTGACACTGACATCTCAGATATGTTTTTCAGCTGCTAAATGTGTGGCTCTGGAGCTGTTCAGCCAAAGGTGCAATAGGGTTGGTTGCAGCAGGGTGACAGAGATGGCTCTGTGAGCCTCAGCTGTCCTACCGCTCTGCTCGGCAGCATGAGTGTTCTGAGGGGGCTTGAGCTTGTAGAAATGGTGAGGCCTTCTTAAGGGCAATGCAGAAGGAGGAGGGGGGACAAATCCATGTTTTAACAAGAGACATTTTGATTAGGTGATGGGAAGCAATTTTTTTGTCAGACAGTGCCAGGTGTTGCCCACCAGAAGGGCTTGATAACCTCCAATGTTGGAGACTTGCAACTCCCTTGGTCATGATACTGAGCAATCTAATGCGGCTTCAAATTTGGCTCTGTTTTGAGCTACAAAATGTCCAGATGACCTCTAGAGGTCCTATCCAGATCAAAGCATTCTATGGTTTTGGCTGATCCTCCAGATGAGTGTCCAGATTCTTGGGCTGTTGAAATCAGTCTGTAATGAAGCCTGTGTAGTGACATCTTTGTTTTTATTGAAGGCTAGATCACCTTAAGCTTAATTCATGGGCTTTTAAAAAAAATATATATGCAGATACATGGTTGCACTGTGGACAATATTTGGTTTTTTTCTGCTTTCCTTTACCTTTGCTTTTTGTGCCAAGTTTTATAAGAGTGTATAAACATGAAAAGGTTTCTTTGATAACCAGCTTCCATATGAAAACAGCGTGTTTCCCCTTTCAACACATAATGAGTACAAGCAAGGAATGTGTTTAACCAAAATCTTTACCTAAGGCATTCCAAAGAAATATTTCCGTTGTCTTCTGTACACTTTGTTACTACTCCTAGTTAGTAATACGTTTTGCCATGAGTCTCAGGTAAATCCTGCAAATGTAATTGCTATAGAATTCATGGTAGCTGGACTTAAATGACTATTTTGACCACATCTGTTCAGCTGCTATGAAATACATAAGTCACTACTATAATCTGACAGCATGGTTTGTGTCTGAATATGCAGTTTCTTATCTCAGAATCTCTCAAGAGCATTTTTTCTTTATCAGTTCCAAACACATTTAATTTTAAAATTATTTTAGAAGGACCAAGAGTGGATATAAAAAGTTGCCATGCATTTTTAAATGTTTCCGTTGTCACTAATATTCCTCTAATGGCAATAAAATGAATTTTGGGAACTTTTTAAAGACACAGTCTGGTGACACTTAGCTGTAAAATTTTGTGTACCATTTTATGGTGGTTGGACCTGGATTGGATGCCTGGTGCCCACCAAAGTCCCCTCAACTAGACAGGGGAGAGAAAAAAAAGGCTGTTGGGGTGAGAGAAGGACAGGGAGAGATCACTGACCAATTGCCATCATAGGGAAACCAGACTTAACTTAAGGAAATGCACTGAATTAATTCCCAATTAAAATCAGAGCTGGATAATGAGAAGTAAAACAAATCCTAAAACCACATTCCCCGCTCTCCTGCTTGGGATTAACTTTGTTCCCAATTCTCTACCTCCTCCCCACACTCAGTGGCACAGGGAGATAAGGAATGGGGTTAGCAGCGAGTTAATCCCATGTTGGTTCTGCCATTGCTTCCTCCTCAGGGAAGGAGTCCTTCCCCTGCTCCACCACTGTGTCCCTCCCACAGGAGACACTCTTCCATGAAGTTCTCAGAGGAGTCTTTCCCACAGATTTCAGTTCTTCACAGACTGTTCCAGCATGGGTCCTTTGTTTTTTTTTTTCTTTCCATGGAGTGCAGCACTTCAGGAACAGGCTGCTCCAGCATGGGTCCCCCATGGGATCGCAAGTCCTGGGTCACAGTTGTCTTTTGGGCATCCACCTGCTCCAGCATGGGCTTCTCCACAGGCTACAGATGGATCTCTGCTCCACTGTGGATCACCATGGGCCTCGGGGGAGTATCCTGCCTCACCATGGTCTGCACCACGGGCTGCAGGAGAATTTTGGCTCCAGAGACTCGATTGCCTCCTGCTCCTCCTCCTTCACTGATCTTGGTGTCTGCAGAGTTTCTCTCATATATTCCCACTCTTCTCTAGTCTGACCTCAATTACTTCTGTGCAATAACATTTTTCCCCCCTTTTAAAATCTGTTATCCCAGAGGCACAAGCACTCTGCTTGATGGGATAAAAGCATTCTGTGGTACTCTTTGTTTCCTGTGTTCTTTTTATTTACTTAATGTGTTTACTTCTTCTTTTTCCTTCTTTTCAGATTTAAATAAGTTCTGAGTTCAGTTGAATGATCTACCATTTCAAAGCATTTTGTATGCCTTGAGATTTTGCTGACTCTTTAGATCATGTATTGTTATAATCAGCTTTATGTTTAGCCTTTTGATAATTTGATAATATCTGTATTATTACATTATTGATTCAAATGAAATTATAATTATCTTGATGTTAAAGATATTTGTTGAAGGTATTATTTTGTTAAAGTAATTTGTTAAAGATACTACTTTGCAAGGTCAATAATTTCAACAGAATAGAGAAATAGTGGAAGAAAATTGTATGGATTACAAATCTAGGCCAAAAATGTAATGAAATATGGTTGGTTTTTTGTAGCATTAAGGATAACAACTGATAAAAACCAAGCTGAAAGTGATGTTATGTAATCAGAGTAGTGACTCTCATAAGAGTTTGCAGTGTGTAAGGCTAAAAAGAAGCAGATGTGAAGATATTTTACTCTATATGGTATACTTCTGTCTAGTGCTTCAGTATCAGAAAAATGTTGACCAAAGAGTTTTCTGAAAAAAGAGAAGTGGGGATAACAATTTTCCTACATGCCTTTCAGTGTATGGAAATATTTTAGATGGAAGTGGTGATGATTTAGAGGTTTGCAGTGAATAATAAAATCTTTTTAGAACCTTTAATTTTTTAAATTAAATTTAATTAGTTCAATTGTTAGCAGCAGTGTTAGTACCTATGTGTCAGTTTATTGATCTGAGCACAAAGTGTGGGTTTGAACAGTGTTGGTTTAAGGCTGGGAAGTGCCTGCATTTCCTTACAGATGAGAAGAACACAAGCTTTGTTTGCAAATTTTGGTGAACAATCAGCATCCCCTTCTTAATCTTGAACTGAGAGGCTCAGTGGTCCTTGGAGTAGTGCCTGCAGAGTGGGACACTGCCATCTCACTCAGGACCTTTGTCATTTGGGGAGGAGCATGCTGAAAGCTGAGACAAAAATACTATTGCTCTCCTCTCGCTTGTGAAATGAAAGTGTCTCTATGTATCAACACTGGGCTGTTTACAATTGTTTTTTTAAATAATGGAGACTTGAAAAGACCTCATCGCAAGGCAGTGTCAGTAACTGTGGGGAGAGCCTTTATGTGTAAGGCTTGCAATCTCTTCTACAATAGAAGCCTGCTAATTTGATATTATTCTTTTTCCAGTGGCACATTCCAAAAGGGAAACACATTTGTTTGGATATAAACAATAAAGAATTGTGTATGGAAAGTGGTATATCCCTGTGGACATTTTCTCATAGGACTGTAATTCTGCACCAAATCTCTTATGAATTGTGTCACTGCTGTACTTAAGGAGATCACAACAACCGTTAAAACTGAAGTATTGCCATCTATTGTTAGGTTGTTGTTCCTGTTTTGAACTGTTATACTCCTTTAATACCATAGATGGTTTATTTTCTTTCAACCTTTCTTCTGTTTTACTGTCTAAATATTAAAATTAGAAGTTTATCTTCGCATGAATGTCTGTGTGAGTCCCAGTTGTGACACGTCTAGTGTTTGTGAAAACACACTTGTTAATCCAACATTTTAATTTCTCTCCCACCAAGATTTTAAAATTTGCTTTATTCCCTCTCCCCCCAATGTAGAAAAGTGAATGTTATCATCTATGCTTATTACTTGTAAAGAACCTATTGTAAAGACTCGTAAAGAATCATCGTCATCTTCATCTCTTTTTGCAGGTATTTCAGATTTTTGCTTCAGTTGTTTGTTGCTGTTAACCTTGCTCTTTTTGCAAATGTTTTTTAGACAGTCAAACCTCAACTGAATTTCGCAGCAGGGATTTGCCTGTTCATTTTTGTAGCTTATATTAAATGTGAGACTCCTAATTCTTACTGTTTCTGTTGTTCCTATAGCAACTAGATAGGGGGAGATGCAGCAGCATCACTTCACTTCCCAGCTGGTGTTTGTGTTCTCAGCAAGGGGGGAGAGTATGAGGAAAATAGAGTATTAATTAGGATGTAACTGTTTGAAAAGTATACTCCTTGCTGGGTTGTCTCACCCAACTACTATTCTAGAGGAGTTAGTTAATGATTTTAAGCAGGGCTTCTCAAACTTTCTTTATTAAAATTTTGTCCTCTTGTATAGAGACACAATTTACTCTAAGTATGTGCCAGCTTTTGGTCTTTTAGCTGCTGCTTGGTTCTTGATGGTTCCTTCCAGCTAAAACACTGTTTTCTTCATCAAATGGCTGACAGTAGGATTTGTGTCGGGAACTAGACTGGTGCTTATGACTTATATAGCCTGAACATAAATGAAGTGTGGGGCTTTTTCATTCCTGCTTTTTAATCTGATATTTGCAGCTGTCCAGTAACTATAGTATACTAGGCTGTAGTTTTATTGTTGACTAAGTGACAATCTTGGAGTAAAATGTTTTGATATTTAAATGCTACATTTTCAGAGATTACTAAGAACTAAGGTAGAGCTAACACATTCTGCCTTCTCCAAGAAGCAGAGGTTGTTTGAATTCTCCTTCAGTAGTCCTTTCTCTTACCTCATGATGGAAACCTTCCTAACATAGTTTCCTGAGGATCTCTGATGCCAAATTACTCCCTCTGAAGTAAACTAAAATCTTTCCTCCATACCTGAGCACCTGAAATTGTGCTGCTCTGCCTTGGTGCCTCTTTTTTTAGCCAAGCACTACTGCTCTACGAGGGTTGTGTTTCTCTCACCACAGTATGTGCATTGTGAAGACTCTGGGAAGAGTTTTCCAATATTCAAGCCATTATTATATAAAATAACCACAAAATATTTGACCTATATTTTAAGCTCCTCTGAAGCTGTTTATTTTTATTAAATAAAAATTAATGGGCACAGGAGCTAGATATTATACATTGCATCTCAAGAAGATGGGTCCCATCTGGTTTAGCATATGTACATTGAAAAGCCTTTCCTAGCCAGAACAGCTCTGATTAGCAAGAGGAACTTAGAAAGTGCTGATTAGTAGATAATCAAGTGGTTAGTTTGCTCATGTGGGAAATAAGAGGTTGAGACGTAGGCTTCTTGTTACCTAAGAAACAGGTTGGAACCAAGATTTCTCACCTCTCAGGAAGGTGCCACGATGCAAGGTGTTATAGACACTTTGGGGATCCTGCAGGCATCAGGTTACCATCCATGAAATCCCTGCTATCTTCACACTGGCGGTGGTGCCTCAGAAGAAGTGCTTGCTCTTTTCCTCAGTTAAAGTTTTTAATTGTTTCCCATTTTATTCCTTCCCTGTTTCCCCTGCCCCTGACTCTCTCGGAGTGGTTCACAAGAGCTAATGAATGTGACATCTGCTAAGGTCATAAATCAGTTTGTTTCTCTGCTGGCTGCCTAAGCAGGGTTCCAATCCTCAGTGGATTACATATTAGAACAGATTTAAATTTTAATCAGAACAACATCTCTTCTAAACACTAAAAATATATAAATGGACAAGTCTCTTGCTTCCATAGAATCTAACCTAGCATATCTCCTGTATTCATGGGACCACTAAGTCTCCTAGGGCTTTGGGGAATCTTTCTGAGGCTGAGGATGCTGGGGCTCTTCAATCTCTAGAAGAGAAGGCTCATGTGGGGTCTTACCAATGTGTATATGTGCCTGATAAATGTGAATAAAGAAAACTGAGCCATACTCCTTGCAGTGCTATCCAGTGATAGAACAGGAGGCAGTAGATGTAAATATACTATATTGATAAACCTTTTTTACTGTCAGAGTGGTCAAACACTGGAAGTTTCAGAGAGAAGCTGTGAAGTCTCCACCTGTGGAGAAGTTTAAAATCCAACTTGGCTCAGGCCTGAGCAATCTGCTGTAATTTGTAGCCTTGCTTTGAGACATGGTTATCTCCAGAGGTCCTTTCCAACCTGAAATAATCTCTGAATATTGTGGATTATGTCAGCAGATAAAAGAGTTGGGAGCTTTTTTTCTGTGAATGAATTGCTGCTTGGAGAATATTATATTACCAGAGATAAAATACAGCTTTTGTGAGTTGTTCTGAAAGTCCTTTCTGCTTAGATTTTAATTTTTATCTTACAAAATCTTCTGAAGTTAGAATGTTGATTTCTTACAACCTAATTCTTTTATTAGAAACAACCTGGCCTATGAATCAGTGCAGTAATAACATTTTTATCAGCTTGCTTCACTTGACAAGTAAATGCATTTTTATAGTGCTTAAAATCCAATCCTGAATGTAATGGTCTGTTGAAGTGGTTTTGATTCATAGAATCATTAAGATTGGAAAATCCCTCCAAGATCAAGTCCAACCATTAACCTCACACCACCATGTGTAGAACTAAACCATGCCTTCAAGTGCAAATCCTCCTTTTTTTGAACACTTCCAGGGATGGTGATTCTACCAGTTTCTTGAGTAGCCCGTTCCAATGCCTGCAGCTGCAGCTTCCCAGCCACTTTTCCCCAGCCTGCAGCACTGCTTGGGATTGTCGTGACCCAAGGGCAGGACCCAGCACTTTGCCTTGTTGAACCTCATACGATTTGGCTTTGGCACATCAATCCAGCAAACTCATCATACTCAACTCTGAATCAGAGTTGCTAGGCAAAAGTTTAGGAAGAAGTTCATCAAGAAAACTGGAGTTTTGCTCCCTTGGTTAGGACAATTGTATCCATATGATTTCTAACAGAGGTAAAATGTAGTGTGAACTTACATGCATCTCTTGCTGCCTAGTTAATGAATATGCAGAAAGTGATTATTCTGTTCTCTGGAATATTCAATTGAGGGTAGTACATAAATGTACAACCAGACTTCGACAATTGCCTTGAGGTGTTGATTTTATTGTCATTAAATATTAGCTAAGAGCAAGCATCATCTTTCTCTTTCCTAGATTTGCTGGTGAGTGTTTCCTCAAGGTCAATTGAAATCGCTTGTGTTTTCCAAGAAGGGAGTGCATATTGCCTCTTGAATGGTCCCAGTGTATGTTGGGGAATGAAAAGTCAGTGATGGTGTTGAGAATTACAGATTAAAAAAGGAAGAATAAAAGAGGTGTCTGGGAAGAGAGGCAGTGGTTGGAGCCAGGGAAGAATCAAAGTTAGCAGTGGGTGTGGGATGGGAAGAACAGCTTCCTGGGGGAAGGAGAAAAATAGGTGAAGTAGAGTGCTTTTTTTGTTTGTTTCCTTTTTCAGAAAAGCTAAAGGTGTGTAATTTTGAGTCAAATTAGTAACCCTAGTGTGAGTGTCTCATTTCAGGTAAATCACAGCAAGGAACTGAGAATTAAAGTGAGATTCTGATGTTGGTTTTCTGGGCATGTCTTTCAGATTCTTGAACAAATCCTGCTTGAGCAGACCCCTCTGCAGGCATTAAGGATTTAAATATAATTATTGTTTGGATGAACATTCCAAAAATTCTGCTTTGAAGCTTTGTTATGCATCTCTTCATTCAAATCACTTAATGTTTTCAATCTTGTTTACTTTTTACAGCTGTTAACACAATAGGACAAAAGCTTCCAAGGAATGACTATTGATGTTTGAGGGAACCTAGATCCTAATTGCAGAACAATTGCTGTGATGTCATGTGCAGATTTTATGTGGTGTTCACAAACAGCTGGTTGCAAACAAATAGATTGCAAAAAATGCCTACAAATGTTTTGTTCTACTTGTAAAGCTGCTGTCTGCACTGTCAAAAGCTTTTGGGATGTAGCTGTGTGTGAATACTCCTGTTTCAAGAGAATTCTCATGGCATGAAATCAACTTTGTGGGAAAAAAGTGCTTTTGCCCATGTGATTTTTATCATTCATACACTAAAAACAAGCACAGCTCTAAAAATGTAGTTATATAGGATGAAAACAAAAGTGGCTCTCAACCATGCATTTGTATACCAAGATTTGGCATCATTTTAAATAAGTTATACCAGCAGAAGTGGTTCTTGCCAGATTATTGATGTGTAGCATAAAAGTTAGGCTAATATAAAACTTTCCTCTAGAAGAAAATCTCTCCAGTCAATAGAATTATTCCAGTAACAATAGAAATGCACATTTACTTAAAGATGGCATTTCTTACTGTGAAATATCAAAGTATATTTCTGTTTTCCAATTGTGAAATTGGTAACTAGAGATAAAAACTAAATGGCAGCAAGATAAAGGTATGGTAATTTTAGACTTCTAAGGGTGTTTCTAGAAATGTTTTCATTATAAAATAAATGTATGTAATTTTATTATTCTCAAAAGTAATCATCAAAGGCTGATCAGCTAAAAATTCTGCTTTTGTTTTCCAGAAACCAGCAAACATTTTGGTAATGGGTGAAGGTCCTGAAAGAGGAAGAGTCAAAATAGGTAAACTTTTTGAGAAAATTTAATTGTGCAGCTAAGAGATTGCTAATAAAAAAATACATCTTCTGTGTAAGATAGAAACAGATCTTCAGTATTCTTTGAGTGTATGTATCTTCAATCTCTAGTTCAATTTTAAATCTCATTCGCTGACTTTACAGACTTAAGAAATTCCAAATATATTATTAGGCTTTTCTAAACTTGCCAAGGGTATTGGATGAGACATAAAAGCATCTGTATGAAACAAAAAAGTAATAAGCACAGAGAGCAGTGGTGATGACCAGGGTTCTTTTGACTTCTACTATGATTAGTTAGCATAAGGTAGCATTGTTACGTATAAACTGTGTTTAGTTTTTTATTTTTATGTAAATAACATTACTGCATATGTTTGTAGAGATCCAAAGGTTTGTTTTGCAAAAGTTATTTGGTGTCAAGGTAACACATGTAGCTGTGATGGTCTTTCTTCAACATCTAATTCCCCTCTCAGTTTTAGTAATGTGGATATTACGTTTCTTAAATAAATCATGTGGCAATACTGAAGCTTGTGTGAAAGAAAAGTTTCAGATTTGAATTGGGTTTAAAATGCATAGGTTTGACAGTACACCAAATTTTGTGCTTTCTCATCCAGCATTGCTTACTGTTACTTACCAGGCTCATTCTAAGGAGAATTTTTGAGTTCTATAGAATGAATGCTTAGTTTTAAAATACACCTCTGTGCACGCTGACTCTGAAGCTCATTCCTCCAAATCATGTAGGAGGCATGCCTTGAAAAATAGTGCAAAAACAATCTACACTGCAGTCATTTTAATTTTGCACTTTGGGTAAATATATAGCAGTGACAAGGACTCACAGTTTTGTAGGCGTGTATAAAAATAAAGGAGAAAATGTACATTAGAGACCTACTACTGTTGACTTCAGTTAACCAATTTTCTGTTACAGTTTTAAAAAATGAACAGGCATCTGTGTTATGTAAAATTTTACAATGCCATGATGAAAATGCATCAGATGTTATCCTTCATAGATTTAGGAATGAACTAAATAGGATTTAGCCTTAGAAGAATTTGATCCAGTATTGTTGTAAGTAGTTTGTGTTTTGTTAGGAAAAAAATTACAAATCATTACTATGATTTGTAATTTTTAATGTTTTTGAGCTGTTGTTGTAATTGTTTTTGACAATACTATTGAATTTTGATTTATTTGTATTAAAATTTAAATAATTTTCTCATTTTTTCTCCCCATTCCCCAGCTGATATGGGTTTTGCAAGATTGTTTAACTCACCTTTGAAGCCATTGGCAGACTTGGATCCGGTTGTGGTGACATTCTGGTACAGAGCTCCAGAGCTGTTACTTGGGGCCAGACATTACACAAAGGCCATTGGTGAGTTGTTCTGTAAGAAAGATGTTTGCCTGCAAGTTCTGTAAGGATAGTAGCCTTATAATAGAGAGGATGGTCAGCTGATCTGCTAGTTTTGGGATTTTGTCACTGAAGTAGTTGCAGATGATCCCATCCATAAAGGATTAATCAAGATAAAAACTTTTTGAGGACTGTGCTTTTATATTGCATGTGAATACCACAATTACATGTCCAGATGCTTCTATGAAATGTGTGTCTTGATAAGCAGAAGGCTGGACTCCTGTGCTGTGCATAATCTGTAAATCATTTCCTCCTGATGACTTACGAAGCTCCATGTTCAGGAAATGCTGGTAGCCAGGTTCTTTTCTGCCCTAGTAAGTTCCAGAAGCACAATCAATCTCGGTGCCCAGCTGTTTGGAGAATTGAAGCATTGAGGTGCATGGGAGGCATGGTTGGCTTGTATATTGAACTGCAAAGGAAACAGTGACCCTCTGTTAATAGTGTTAAATCGTTCCTATGAGTACACAGGTGGCTTTCTTGGCAGGCATTTTTCTGTTACGGAAATTTTTGGAGATGCTCTGTGGGCCTTTGTTCAGAGAGTTACAAAATACTGTGTTGTACTGGCATCTCAGTTTGAGTATTCTCTTGGGTGGACCAGCACTTTTAGCGCTCACGGTGTGTTTTTTAAAAATAACTCCTGTTTATTCAACTACCATATACAGCAAGAGGTTTCGAGAATGAATGAACTGACACATGACTTTTTGATGTAGACTTGCATTTCCCATTTCTTTATTGTATTCCACTTCCATTTGGAATCCTGCAGTGCAGGAATTTATTTGTATACTCTAGGAGAACTCTGCAGCAAAAGATGAAGTATCAGAAGTGAGGAAAATCTGATCCATTTCAAAACCAAAAACGCGGTCCAAAGAAAAGTACTTACTGCAGGCAGATTCAGTCAGGTCAAAAGGGACCCTGGGAGGTTTCTTGTTCATCCTCCTGTTCAACACAGTGCCCACTATGAATTCTGTCTGGTCTGTTGAGGAGTTTGTCCAGCTACATCTTGAAAACCTGTAAGAACAAAGATTTCGCACCCTCTCTGGTTAACCTGTTCCACTGCAAAATCATCCTCCTAGCGAAGAAATTTTTTTTATACTTAGTTACAACTTTTTGTTGTGGTTCATGCTGATAATCTCTCGCTCTCCTGTTGTATGCCATTGTAAGAGCCTAGCTCCATCATCATGGTCACCTCTGTGTAGGTTCTGGTGGGGCTGCTCACAGATTCCTCTTCAGTCTGAACGAGCCCATGTCCCTCATTATCCTCTCCTGGAGCAGGTTCTCCAGCTTCTAACCATGCTGCTTGCCTCTGCTTCTTGCCTTTGTTACTCCACTGTCATGGTTGTCACAGCCAAGGCTGCCATTGATTGTCATATCCCCAGCCAGGTTCTTCCTTCTTCCTCAGCAGCAGATCTGAGGGATGATATATATAGTTTACCCCTAAGTCCACTAGAAATCTTTTCAGCATCCCTGAAATGACCCTGTTTATATTCTGTTTGTTCTCCATGATGCCCCATGGTCTGTTCACCTCCTCCCACAGCTCCTTTTGCTGGTGTCCCAGTGCCCCAACCAGAGTGTCTCTCCCAGTGTGAGGCCAGTGTCACCCTGCAGACTGACTCCTGCGTGGCAGCACCCTCCCTCTGAGCTCTACCTCACCTGAGACAGAGGCATCCCAGGACATCTGCTCCAGTGGGAGCTGGGGATGGAGCCTTGTAATGCCCCTGTCCCCTGCCTGGTTCTGGCACAATCCCATGGTGGCAGGAGCAGACTCTTAGGGCCTGCTTTGCGTCTGCCACTATGCAGACTGGGCTGCTAACTACTAAGTCTGTATTTGCTGGAGTGTTTTAAAGAAAATACCAGCAGGATTGCCTCAAACACCTGCAAATTAGATGCTTAAATTGCCCTATGTTCATAGAGTAAAACACTGATGTGAATGGACCAGATTACTGAGTGACCTGCGTGTGTGGTACAGGGAAGTTACCTCAGCTGACAGCTACCTGGTTTTGATAGATGGCATATTGTTTGGAGATTTGGGTGAGTGATATGTACCGCTATCTCAGGGTATCTCTTTGAAGGATGAATTAGTATAATGCTGTTGTTTGTTTAATTATGTCGTAAATAACTTGGTTCTTGCCCTGAGGGATCTCTCGTCCATACTAAAACACAGGCAAGAAGTTCCTATGAAACTTCAGGGGATGATGGTACTTTGGAGAGATCTGGTTTTGCTAGTAGTTTATTATTTCTGAGGCTTTTATTTCTTGTATCACACCAGTGAGTCACCAGGAGGGGTGTGAATGGTTACATAGTACCTGGCATGCAGCGTGAGTGCTGGGGGCACTCAAAACTGTTTGGGCAGCAAAATAAAAAATACGGAAATGAAAACAAGGAGAGTTGCAAGTTGAGATTTGTAGGCTGACTGAAGGATTAGAGGAGCATGTGACTGAAGAGAAGAGAAAAGAAAAAAGGTACGTGGGGCTGATCTATGTGCAGCTTTAAGGCAAAGAGAAGTGAGTAACAAAATGACAGTAGTGATGATGTTCATGCAGTTTATTGAGTCCAGACTTGTGTTTTGCTTCTAGCATTATGTGCACTTAAAAAAAGGCCATTTTCATGAGCTAAGCATGCTAGTGAGAGTTTAATTAGAGTGCTAATGTTTTTGGCAAAAGATGCAACTCTTAAAACTTTCTCTTAAATCTCTGTGCAAGAAGTACAATTTTTATATTTCTTAATATTACACAATTCTCAGGAAGTCTAATGCGTTGCTTTTAGTAATAATTCAGAAATTAAGTACAATTGTCATTTAATTGCTCTTGAGTTGGAAATAATAATTTAGAAGAAAGGTGATTAGATATAGAAAATTATGGGGGAAAAAAAAGATTATTTAATATAGCTGTTTTCCCATGTCTTTTGGATAATACATAACTTCTGTTGATTAGTAAATACAAATAAGATAAGGCAGAGTTTTCTCTTTCAGTTTTGTTATAGTGAGAAATATTTTTGTTTGAATTTACTAGGAAATCATTGTCATCAGTTCTCTTCTGCAAGATTGTCTAAGAGTTGCTATATGATTTGGATGTTTGTTTAGGTTTTTTCTGACTTGTCTTGATTTTACTTTAAATGTATTTTTTGTATTCTACATGTAATACTATCTTCCTTATTTTTGTTTCACATATAATTTAATTGTTAGCAGTGTGCTCAAAATATCCTGGACACTGTCTACTATAGTGTCCAATTTGTTTTTATTTTTTTAATGAAGCCTTTAGGTGTGCTTGCTTCCATGTAAATAATTCTCATACAAGATCAAAGACTGAAATTAGAATTTGACTTTTGACTTGTTCAGGATTTTTGTCTTTGATTTCTGGTCCTGATCTTAGTTACATTTTGTGGGTTTAAGTTTGAGGGAAAATTGGAGTAAATACAATCTGTTTAGGAAGTGCTATATATTACACAAAACAATACATAAGCATATTTTATTATTTTAGGGGTGACTTTTCAGTGATATTTGTCCTTTATTTAGTTTGTCTCTTCCTACTAATTAAATATTCTACTTTTAATTTATTTCCTTGCAGAACACATAGCTGTTCATCCTATATACAGCATCGTGTTTTAAAGAGATGTAGGAATCAGGAAAATACTGTTGTTGAAAAACAGAAATAGCTTTTGCTTTCTGCATGTTAAAAGGATAGTAAAAAGCCCATGTTAGGGTTTAATGGAGGGTAATATTTCATTTCCTGAATTGTGAATGTTTGTAATGTAAGCCCTACTTGTTAATAAAAGCAATATTAATATTTAAAAGTAAATTTATTAAAATTTATTAAAATGTTTAAAATACATTTATTAAAATTAATATTAATAAATAATATTACACATGTAATACCTGCTACCATAGTTACAAGTAACTAACTTACCAGATGCATGCAAATTGGGAAATGGTGTTGTAGAGGCCAAAGTTCATTCTCTATTCCATTACCGCAATATGAATTTGTACTACGTTCACTATAGCCTGTGAAGGTTTTCTGCATTTTCAGCATCAAAATTCAAAACCAGAATATGTTTCTCTGTGTTCATCAGGTCTTAATACTTTAGCAAAGACTTAAAACCTGCAAATAAAAGTAACTTGAACAAGCTTCAGGTGAAACCAAGTAGCTGCAAAAATGTAAATTGCTTGCGATCATGGAAACTTTAATAAAATTACTGAACAACTAGAAAGTCAAGCATAACAGAAAATACTTTAAAATACTCAAAATACTTAAAAAACAAGGTTGAAGTAAGTGGCAAGTTACAGTGCTCCTTTCATGTATGGGCAAAGACTTGTGCAGTTTAATTTTAAGGAAACTAAAGGAAATGACTGTGGTAAAATGAAGGAAGAGTTAGGCTGACTTTGAGCTTGAAAGGAGACATTAATCAGAGTGGGTTTTTTCACTCTGGGAACATCAGATTAGAAAAGAATGTTTTAGTAGGTAAAGCAAATAGTAAGAACTCTTTCATCATCGGTTTTTAGGAAAACATGTGGCAGTCTCCAATATGATTCATTCTGGGGCATCTTGTAGCATATCAAGGTAATAACATAATTATGACTTGTTTTTATCAAGCTGCAGCTTGTGTAGTTATCAGTGCTATCAAACAAGCCTGTTATCTTACCTCTCTTTACCACTTGCCTTAATTAAAGCAATAGCATGTTTGATAAATGGCATCAGATGACTTATAGTATTTTAGATGGTTTGGATTTTGTTTACAAAAGAATTCTTTAAAGTGATCATTCAGCCACCCATTAAGCACGGCTAAAACACTGTCCTGAACAAAAAAAAAAAGATGGGCTTGTTTATAGTGAAAAAATAAATCTGGAAACCTGAGAAATCTCCTTTTCTTAGGTACCTTTTTGCACTTGTCTAAATTATAGCTCAACAGAAATGTCAGAAATGGCAGTGTGGTAACTGCATTTCCCAGCCTAAATGAGACATAGGTATAGAGAAACTGTAATTCAAAGCCTGGGTAGTGCACTGTCACCTCATTCTATTTCCAGAGTACCTTGCAGTCATGGAAGCTGGAAATGTGTGAAAGGTATAAGCAGATATCAAAATGCCTTTGAAAACAAATATCACAGGAAAATATTTGGTGTATCAGAAGGAATGAATTTATAACAAATGCTGGGATCCGTCAGAGTTTCAACAATTCCATTTGACCTCATGCAGGAATAAAAGAGAGGGAAATATCTGGGGTGTATTATGTGGGATTTAGGATGGAAATATGTGCATATGTGTTCCATATTGCCTGTGCAGTGAGTCCCACACATTCTGAGTGCATCAGATGTCCCTACTGTGCATGCACAGATTGTTGGCATGCTGGCCAGCCTGTGGGGCCTCTGGAAATCTTGGACTGATGCCTGAAGCTCTTTTGGTCTCATGTTCTGGGAGGGTTGGAAGGAAAAAAATAAGACCTATCTGAAAAATCTGGTAAACCAGAAATTACAGGTGGGATCAGCCAGAAGATTGAAAACTCTTCAGAAAAAAGGAAAGGGGAGGTTCCCACCTGTTGTCTGTGGAGCCACAGGAGCAGGGAGACTGTTTTTAAGCATCCATGAAAAATAATTAAGAACAACAAATCCATAGTCAGTCAGCATTTGATTGCTGCATAAGAATCCACGTTCTTGTTTGTGAGAGGTTGTGATTTGAGGAAGAGGTTGTGGAAAAACTAGAAAAATAAAGTAAATTAGAGAGGTTTAGAAAATACTCATTTATGTGCGCTGAAAAGAAAATCTCAGGCTGCACCAAGAAGGAAGCCTTGTTCATGCCATGGAAAATGTTATACAACATGAGGAGTAATTGGATTCAGATGATATTTTGTGGTAAACTTGTTTTGGCATGTGGTGAACTTTCTTCATTTTGATTATCAAAGTTGTTCTTATGCTTTTTCTGAGAGGCAAAATATTTTAATACCAAGGATTAATTGTTGCTCTCTTATCTAGTTATTGCAGGTAGTGGATGATTTACTGCTGTTTTTTCTTCT
>VYZP01037043.1:4453-16782 GCA_013400635.1 Hypocryptadius cinnamomeus | reverse complement strand
GTGCTTCAGCAGCTAAACTGAGGGGACAAGACCTTCCACATCATTTATCCTTAGAACAAACCAAACAAAAGGAGACTCCACAGTTATCATACTTATCTCTCTTCTTCCCTTCATTTATATATTGTGCAAAAGCATAGCCATCCTAGGTCCTAGCACTGGGCTAGGTCTTTCTCATTGAAATTCAGTTTCAACAATTTGTTTTCCCACTTTGTCTGTCTCCTTCAAGCCCTGGTGTGCGCCCCAGCTGCTTGGCAGTGAAGGCTGTTCAAGGCTCCTCTCTTGAGTCAACACTGGTGTGACCACAGAATGATGTGAGATTTGACATATGGCAAACAGAGCAGGAATACAGTACTTTCGGACTAGATCTAGAGGTACAAATCACCATGTGGCAGGACCTTACAAGCCTGCTGACATATAATATCCATTGATATTTCAGCATTTGGGGTGACTTTAAATCCCAGATTACTTCTATCTACATTTTCAGGCACCTACATCTTGTGATTGTTGTTGCCTTCTTTTGAAACAAGGACTTCAGAGAGGAATTGAACTTAACCACAATTTATTTTGTCTAACTGGGTGTTAACATAAAATATGTGTGATATTTCATGAATATGCACACACACACATATAGATATATATATAAAATTTGTATGTACACCTGTGCACCCAGAGGTCTACAAGGCATCAGGTATCATTTTCAGTGGTCCCTGAGGCTACAAAAACATAGGAGAAGGGAAGTGCAGATCACGTGGTGGCAGCTACCCACACACACAGACAGACTGTGCTGACAGGCTGAAGGAAAAGAGAACACGGCATGCAGGAGAGCAGGAATTTGAAACATGAGACATTCAGTTCAGGTTCAACCACAGGAAAGCCCACTGATTTCAGTGCAGGCCAGGTACACTAGCAGAAGCTGCATCACTGATCTGCCACTTTTGGAAGCCAGGGCATCTTGGCTTATCAAAGAAATACACAGCATGTATGATTTACATCCTTTGAGCTCCTGAAGATGTAAAAGACTACCAAAACAGAAACTTTCGAATTCCCATGCTTTGTATTGGAAACCTAATCATGACTGTGGGACTGCAAATTGTGCTGAATTTAGCTGCTACATGCTGAGCAAAATTCTGTCCTCATAAGTCTATAGCTTGGTTTGCTTTTATCTCAAGGTTAGATTTGCAAGATGAAAACCTTTCACCAACACTAGCAAATGAATTCCATTTATCAGTTGCCGAATTGATGGTGTCTTCCTGCTTAAATACCACTGTTTCAATTTAATTATTTAATGCAATCTGATTGTCACAGCTATTAACAGTTTACCAGCAAAGGCTGCTTTCGTTTTTCTTTTTAGATGATGTAATGCTGCCTGAGAAAATGCAGTTTGCAGCTTCTCATATATACACACACACACACACGTGTGTGTGTGTGTGTGTGTGTGACAACCCATGACTCTTAAACAGAACAGGCTCCTCTCAGCTCCCTGATGTGGTCAAAATACTGGTATGGAGTTTCACTGTCTACTTCTTGCACTTTGCACTACTGTATCATGCAGATTTGTAGTTAGGCAAACTCAGCAAAAGTATATGTTAATAATAGAGAACACAGAATTTTTGCCGCCATTTACACTGTTTAGAAGTATTTTCTACTTACCCTCCATATTTGCAAATGACTACAAGCTGTTGAGAATCGAGATATTTATCCATTTATCTTAGTGACCGATGTCAATGAAAATGAAATTAAATTTTAATCATCTGTTAAAAAACTGTTCATCCTTGGTAAGTCTGTGAGTGCATTCTTTCAAGGCTACTCCAAAGAAAAGAACAATAGCTTAAAGCTTCACTGCTCCAACTGTTCTGCCATTCCTACAACTAGCAACTGTTGAGATTGAAAACTGTCATCTGGAAGTTTTTTCTGTAAAAAAATGAGATTGTGTCAAGAACAAGATTTGGCTAAGAAATGCTATTTCAGCAGTTTCTTTTTTTTTCTTTTTTTTTTTTTAATTTTTATTTTAACAGGATATCTTATATAAAATTAAATAAGCCTTCTGGTTTCAGTAGATTTCAAGATTCTCATGACTTGTCATTCTATTTTCTTCTTTTGTAACTATAATCATTTGAGTGAACAGAACTGATTTTTTTCCCATCTTCTGAATCATCAGAGAGTTCAGCAAGACTGAAAAGACAGAGTAACAAAAGGAGAAATGCATTTAAAAAACCTACTCTATAATCTAACTTTCAAAAAGTTGCATTCCATAACCAGAAAGAGTAAACATTTTAAAACCAAAAAAGATTTAAAAAGTTTAAAAACTTAAATACTACTCATATTGTTAGTCTCAGTGACAGAAAAAGGAGGGGATGGAATTAATATAAAAATTTGTGAATAGACTCCCAAACAAATTAAAAAATAAAAGTAAGGAAACATTCCATTTTAAAAACCTGAATGTGAGATTCTTAACAAGCATGTATAACTGCACAGTTAGAACTTGTCCACACCTACCTCACAGTCATACTGTTAAAGCATTCAGATTTGTAGCACTCCAATAAAATAAGGAATTACAACTTCATGTCTATTATCAGGGGAATCATGATGATGTAGCAGTTTTGTGTGAATTAGGACTGCAAAATATGCCTTAAAATTAGACGAAGAATGTATTTTAAATCTGTTTCCAAAAGGACTGATTATGAATATGTTTCCTTCTTAGAGAACTAGTTATGACTAGAACTTCTTCAGTTTGGCACATCTATAAAATTCTAATGATAGTTATTTCTTCGTCAGCAAGGATAGATAGTCTCAAGCTCTTCATTATTTGCCCTGTACTCCCAACTCCCAGCTGTGACTCACCACTGTACCTTCAGTGATATTTTGCAATCCTAAATTGAGCAAATTCTATTTATTTCTATGAATACAGTCTCCAGTTCTGATAGGTGTGTCCATATCAGACGTTATCACCTTGGTTTTGGCAATGTCAGCCATGCAAGGAAGTCCTTTTACATGATGGAAATAGCTCTTTAATCATTTAAAACCATGCAGCTCAACTGCTGACATTATATGAGTACAACAGCTAAATGTAACATCAGGCTGTTGGAAAACAAGACTTCCTAAGCATACTATGGAAAATTCCGTCTCTGACAATCTCCTGAGGACCCCACTGCATTCGTAGCGGACAGCCAGGCTCACCTAGGAAACTACAAGCTGAAGTGCTTTGTTTGGGTTAAATCTGGTTTAAACAAAGCTACTTTTGTAAAGAGGAGAATATCTGTGGCAGATTCACAGAAGAAGTGCCCAATGAGGATCAAGAAGGAAGACCTTGCTGAAGGGTTTGAAGTAAGCAGTTTTTCCTCCTTTCCCAGAGTGAATGGGAGGAAACTAATGAGGATCTAGGTGAAGACTTTTTCTTACCTCACATCCCCATTTTCTTAAATGGAGGTTTGATAAAGTTTGCTTCAGTTTAGCTAGGAAATCTGTTTATCACTGAGAAATCCATTTGCTTCTCCTGGGAAGGAGATGGGATCAGTCCCCACCAACAAGGCTGTGACTGAAGCTGGGGCACAGTAACTGGGACTCAGCTTGACGCTGGGAGGATACAGGGGAAGAAACAGGAAGTCTGTGGGAACAGGAAAGAAAGGAAGAAAAAATCAACCAAAAATACAGAGTAGGGATTGCCCTGCCCTGCAGCCACACAGCCATGACAGCAGTTGTCTGAAATGAGAGAAGAAGGTTTTGCTCATCTCTGTTCTAGTCAAACTCAGAAACAAAACAAAACAAAAGAATTCCTCAGGCATTTCCTGTTAAGGGGTTGCAGGTTTTTCCATAGCTGATTTAGCAAGCAGCTCTCCATTAAAATTCGTTTTGCACTCAGCTAAAACTTGAAATAAATATGCACTGGGCTACTCTAAGACTGACATGAGACATAAATGAGACATTCACTTTAAGAGCCCTGGGAGAATCACTGGCCCTAGCCTGTGACCTGCAGCACTCTAAGTCTACTGCTGACCATTAGTACTGGTCTCTTATCACCTCCTTTTTAGCAGGCACTAACATAGATTTAAGGACAATGAACTGTTTCTCCTTGCCTTGAGGTTTTTGGTGTTTTAATGTGTCATGTCTTTTTTTTTTTCCCCCAAGAAATAAAAACTTTTAGCTAGGAAATCTTTTGTCTTGGATTAGATGCAGTTGGTGATGCCAAAAATAATACAACTTTTAGATTAACAATATTTTTCAAAGAGTGAATCAGATGACTGATATCTTCATTTAATAGCCTCTGTTTGCTACTTCTGCTTATGAGAGGACATAATTTGCCTCTCTCTCATTTTATTTTTGGGAAGTTTAGCAGTGCAAGAATTCTCCCTTAGGATCACAAAGCAAAGTTGGAAACGAGAGATGCAGAAGGAGTATTTGTTAAAAAGTATATAATTGCAAGTGCCAGTTTTTCTATAAAAAGGAAGCTGAGAAGCATCCTATGAATGTTCATTTGCAAAGTCTCAAGCTGTGACTGCATAACTGTGAATCTCATTCTGCTATTGTCAAAGCACCGCATTGGTAATTGGCAAGAATGGATGGCTGGCCACATACAAAGTAACAAAAGTTACAAGATCAGCAGCAACTAAATATACTTTCTTCTTTTCCAAAGTGTATAATCTCCTTTTGTTCTTTTTCCTCTGAGAGCTGCATGATAGGTGATGAAGGATGAAGTTGGGGAATAAAGGGAAAGTGCAACTCCCGTGACTCAAAGCTGGAATCCAAGCCCTCCGCTTGCTTTCCCCTCCTCTCTGCCCTGGAGCAGCCCGTAGTGCTGCGAGAGGGGCCAAAGGGACAGCGGCATCCAGCGAGCGCTCATCAGGGTCACTCATCAAACCCTCCAGGGACCACCAGGTGCCTGGATGTATTAAACCTCACAGTTGTATCCACAGCCCGTTCTCCCCAGGGGAATAGCATCACCAGCTGAGAGAGAGAATGTGGAAGGAAGTCCTTATTAATATCGTGTGTCACAGTAGGACGTAAAGTGACACGACACACAACATGATGGAATGCAACTTGGTATTTCCCCCCTTTATTTCTAAGCGGTAGGAATTTCACCTCAGCAGCAACCCAGACTGAAAATGTCTGCTATAAATTCCTGTAATGTAGGAAAGATGCTGCAAAAAGATTGTGCCTCTTTTTCTGCAACAGCTGTGAATAATTTGACATTTAGGCAACTGTGTAATAAAAATAATAAATAATAATTTAGCCAGAGCCTGTTGGATCCTTTAATAGATGCAACACTTGAGCTGCTGGAGTCTCTTGAGCATTTCTGAAATGTTATCGGAAAACACAGGTAAAAGAAGATCCCATTGGTAGCTCTGAATGTCCCCTAATGATTCCCTATCCAGATAATTTGCTTAGACTCATCACCTTTACTATCATAAATCAAACTCTGATGTGATTTTAAGTCCCTTAGCTACCTACAGAGGAAAGATATTGTATTAGATTGTTTTCTGTTGCCTTTTATCCTCTCCTGTTCCAAGAAGTTTGGTAAATATCAAGGCAAGTTTTGAAATTATAGGGAAATTGAAAGTGTTTAAGTCGGTGTTTTTTTCTTGTTCAGTTTTGTCCTTTAGTTTTATGGAGTCTCTGAAAGAAAATTTTTAGCTTTTGGTGGAGGAGGAGAACCTGATTTTGTGGTGTATGAAAACTGAGATAGTTGGGTGGAGGCTTAAGATTTACAAAAATGTTTTCTCTGGAATAAAATGGGAAATGTTTTAATTCAATTTGTGGTTGCTTTACACAAAATTAACTTTGGAAGACATGAGCTGTGCCAGTCCAGCTGTGGTTCTGGATCAGTAAATTGGGTGGTAGCACCATAACTGGGTGAAAGTCACCACAAAAAGTTATGTAGAAGTACATCTCAGAATACTCCAACCAAAAATGGGTGCTTCTAAAAGAAGTAGGAAGCAGGAGCATTCAGAATGTGAAAGAAGGTTCATTGTGCAAAGAAATGTGGATATTTCAAGCTTTGTTTTATTTTGAATGTACCAAAACCAAAACTAGTTTAAGCCATCAATGAATGAAAATTATATATCCATGCTCTGAAAAAATTACTTTGTCTCAAAGCTGAAATTCTGCACATTTACTTTAGCCCTTCTAAATTTTCTAATATCACAAAAGAAGTATAGTGCAAAACCACTGGTTTAACCTGATTGTTTTTCTTTCTGATGGAAAACTAAACTAAACCAAACTAAAACCATCCATGCATAGGGCTCAGGTTCCATTTTAACATCAGAACCACATCTCCCAGTGGATTACACTCACTGCCAAGCCCTTGTAGCTCACAATATTGGTGTGGCCATATGGAGGGCAATATGGCAGGAACAGGGACTCTTACTCAGGAAAGTGGCCAAGAGGTGTTTTGAAAAGGATTGTAGGAACAGGGAGACATGTAAGGAGCTGTGCAAAAGACTAAGGAAGCACTGATTAAAAGGGCTGTCATGAGGAAAGGATTAGAAATTGAAGTGATTGTTGTAGGCAGACTGGGATGCAAAAATGAAGCAGCAGATGGAAAAACTTGGGAAAGGTGCTAGATGTAAAGAACAGGGGTATGGCATGATTCTGATGGGAATATTTGTTACAAATTGAAGTGTCAGGATCAAAACAATTAGTTACTAAGATGGTATTAAAGCTCAATTTTTTTCAGTATAGTGAATGTCAGGATATTTTCAAAGACTTTAATTTTCAAGTTGTGTGATTCAACAGACTGCATTTTGTCCATAAGGGGAATGGGTTAAACCTGAAGTTGAAAGGCAAGTAGTCCTTTGGAAAAAAATGGGACATTTGCCTTCATCCATCTGAACTGGAGGTAAATGAGCCATCTGGAACGAGCAGAGAAGGATGAACAGTTTCTCTGAAGAGAATGTGGAAGCAGCACCCTTTCTGAGCACTGCTTTCCAACATGAAACTCAGTTTGGCCAGAGGGGTCCTGTGAGGGTAGCAGCAGGTGAGGCAGAGATGTGGTGGATAAGTGTGAGTGAGAGAGACATTGATAAATGTTTTCCAGGTTCTACAAAGTGAGCTTGAGCAGATGTGTTGTTCTCTGCCCAAGAAGGAGGCTGTGGGGCAGAGCCCCTACCCAAGCTATACACTCAGCCAGTTTACCAAGAAATGTCAATTTGCTTTAGAAAGACTATTTTTCTTCGCAAAAACTACATTTGGCTGTCTCTGCTCCTTATGAAGAGCTAAGTCCCCATTTCAGAGCAGCTCTAGGCAGCTCTGTGAGGGCAAGCAAGGGGTACAGGGATCCAGGAGCAGGCTTTACACATGCTGCAGTCCAAAAACCCACCCATGCTGCTTAGCAAATTCCAGCTGCATCAGAATTTACAAGAACTCATGAGTCCATGCCTCAAGTCTCTCAAGGTACCAAGGACCTGCTCTCAGTATGAAATAACTCCTCTGCACAACAAATATCCTCCATGAGGCCAAGCAGGATGGGGATGAATGCAAACCTGCCCCTTACCCCTGAACACATCTGGGAATGAAGCTGTGGTGTTTGGTGTAGTGCAGGCAGTTTGAAGGGCTCTCAACTAACCCTGCTAAAAACATAGGCTCATATATCATGTATGGATCACCCATCCCTTTTTCCTCCTCTGTAAAAGTCTGTTTAACCAGTTAATGACCTCCTTGGCAGCACTGCCAATGCTGACAATGGCTTGGGAGGAAGCCCTGGGAATATCACCTACGTCACAGTTCATCACTGTCTGCTTCTTCTCTCATTTCTCCCCATCAAACAAATGTTTTTTCCTAAAGCCTTTCTGTTGCTTTTTGGTTTGATTTTCCAATAACTGCCCCTGCTTTGTTGCACTGAACTCATCTATTCAAAGACAAAACCGCTATATAGTTAAACAGTAATTATGGAAAAGGCTAGGGAATGTGGACCTACACCCACAGCAGCACAGTCATAAAATAGTTCTGTCCCAGATCCAGAAGCACTGCACAGTCTATTTTGAACAGTCTCCTGATAATTTTGTGAGTTTTACAGGGCAACATAAGGTTAGACAGGCCTTTAGCAGATCACAGTGAGTAGCAGCAAGTAGTCACTGACAGACAGAAAAGGCTGCATCTTTTCAGCACTAATGTGTGGACACTGCAGAACACGTCTTTTAAACAAGAAATATTGGTAAGGGAAAGTCCAACAGCATTTGGAAAAAGCTGGGAAACATATTGGGAGATTTTATTGCAATTCTTTGCTTATTATAGATGTGCATTTTTCTGTGCTGCCTAGCTGCTGTCTGGGGCTCTGTTTTGGGAACAGCATAGAGAAAGACAAAGCTGAGGAGCTGACAAATGGGCAAGCAGGCTGGCACAGGGCATAGCAGTAACTAAGCTTCCCCATACAGCTGCTCCCCCTGGACCAGCCACTTCTTCCACCATAGCCCCACAGTGATGCTTCACAGTGCATATCATGCAGGATAATCTGTTGCATTGGCTTATCTCAGATACCCACTTCCATCAAAGTCCATGGAAAAACCATACACATCTTCCCTTGTGTTACCCTGTAAGCAATACCAAAACATAAGGAGACCAATTCATTCCTCTAACTCAATTTCCACTTTCTCTCTCTTTAGTAAGTGCATGCATGCTGTTAATAATATTTCTTTTGTCCTCTACCAGGACTTGGTCTTTTTTTTTTTTTTTTCCTTTAAAGCAGAAAAAATTATGCTATTGGAGTTGGTTTCATTTCACTTTCAGAAAAGTGAAGCATGCTGCAGCAAATGTATGCAGTTGGGCTTGTGAGGCTGGAACTCCCACACACACAGACCATTTCTCCTGGGAACTGAAACACTTTTACCATGTGTTGGGTGACAAAACACATTAGTATGTTCCTTATATAGAAACGCCATATACCGCTGTGTTTTAAGCATAATTGGGTAGGAACGTTGTAACATGAGCTCTAGAAAGTTGGACTTAGATAAGAGAGTATTAATCGTTCCCAAGGAAAGGACTGAGATGAGATTTGGCTTCTGTGTTATGTTCTAGTGGATATGTAGCAGGCAGCTTGTATTTGCTTTGGGAAGTTTGGCATATTCCATTGCAAGTGATTTGATAGAGAAACACATGTATCCTGCATAAACACCAAGGAAATCTGTATTTAATGAAAGCAAAGCTGCATGTGCACATACACAGAGGAAAAAAGGAGGAAAAAAAGAGGCAGCATTGCAACAGTACTCACAATCAGGCTGCAGGTGAACCCTGAGACAGATAAGCACTCACTAGATGCCATCTTAACCCTCTAAATTCACATGCCTTGATCCCCTCACCTACTGAGGAAACAAGGGAAATGCCTCCTGTTTTATAGGGCAGTGGATGTGGGCACCACTTGACAAGAACCTGGGACCCTGTGCTCCCATACAAAATTTGTGTAATGACCACATTGTTTTACAGGTCAGAGATAGAAGACTTGGAAGTAGACCTTTATGCTTGCATTGTGATTTTTTTTCTTTTTTCACCTCTGGATTTCCCTTTAAAAAAATAAAGCACTTAATTCCCAGTACTTCTAATTGCAACAAAAACCTAACAGCATTTGTTTCTTGACCCAACCCTGCAGACGGCTCTGGAAGCAGCCTTGTTTAAATTCAGGGTAACAGAATTACCAGAATGTGGAGCTGGGCTCTGAGCAGGTATGGGGATGCTGGAAATTACTTGTGCCAGGAAATTGGCATTTATAAAGCTTGACCTGTCCTGTGTGAAATGATGAGGCCTGTGAAAACTAAATTGGTCTTCAAGGAATAGCACTAATATCAGTCCATCATTCCAGCTCTGCAATAACCAGACATGGAAGACTTAGTACCTTAATAGCTTGTTTATGGGTCAGCCCGGGCTCCTGTGCCCTGCACACACGGCCTGGGACTGCAGTCTTGCAAGGAAACATCCCAGTCTGTTCAGTTTGCTTTTCCTACCTACAAAAGAGGTTTCTGGAGAGGCTTTAAGAAAACACAGCAGCAGAAGAAAGAAGCAGAATGATTTTTGGAGTTACCTTTCTAGAAACGCCTCTCCCTGCTGCCTGCACTCATATATTGACAGCAAAATTGCTCTGGAGCCACTGATTTATTCTTGGTCTTTGTGAGGTGTCAGGGAGATCTGGGCATAAAATCCAGGGCATGACTGTGCATTAAGCAGCACCATTTTCACCTCTCTATGGCTCTCTGTGCTGCAGCAGATTCTTTCTTCATCATTGCTTTAAGTTAAAAGAGAATCTCCTTAACTATTTCTCTTGACATTTGGCTTAAAAGACTTTTTTTAATAGCTACTGCTATATATGCTTCACTTTTCTGTTCTGTTCCCTTTCTCCCAATTATTTTGAAAATATTTGCCATGACCACATTCACTTTATATTTCTGGCATTTTGGGATTTCAAACTTGAAAATATGTCTCAAAAACCAGCATGAGTTTCAGACAATAAAATCATTAGCTTGGAAGAAAAAGCCTAAGCTGTCCATCAGCAGTAATGTTGACTATGTGACAGAATGCATAGAGCTTGTTATCCAGGAGAGGATTTTTTTTTGTTTTTTGAATGCAGGAAATAACCAGAATGGCATTTATTAAAAAGATAAGAAAAGGGATTAATAACATGTAGTTGTTGGAGCATTTTAGGTACAGAGATGGGCCAGTGAAATGTTTTCAGTGTTTTGATCGAGAATAATGTAGGGTGTTCAGGGTGTAAAGGTAACACAGCTCAGGGGATATTTGTCCAAGAAAGTATTTAGTTTGGAGATAGTATTTCTGAAAGTCTGGTTAGTGTTATAATTGCTTCAAGCTTCTAATTACTTTATAGCTTAAGTGAAGTTACTTCTTCAGAGGAAAATATTGGGGGTTTTTACATCTATATTGTGGTGCAATTTAAGAACAGGTAAAATTGAACATCAAATAAAAATTTAACACAATTAGATTCTGATCCACAGCAGCATTCAAACCTAACTTTTTATATCAGTGCAATTTCATTATCTCCATTGGCAGGGCCGTTTCAGCTGTGTTCTTTATGTTACCTACAACCATATACTACTATTCCACATCCATACAGGTGATTAATATCATATTATGAGAAAGGAAAAGAGCTTGATTTTTATGCAATTTAAAAAAATCTTAAATAATAAAAACACTCCCAACTTTTCTCTGGATATGACTCTATACGCAATTGCTATGGCATACAAGAGCATCTCAATCTGTGTTGCTGAAGTAAAGAAAAATCAGAGCAGTGCTTTGCTTTATTGTCTGAAGTTAGAGACAATTGTGACTACCTCATCTTCCTTCATTTCATATAATTCTCCTTCAGGAGAAAAAGCAAGGAGGGGTGGCATACCTGTTGCTCAAAACAGACAGATGTCTCTGCTATTATTACAAGCTTAATCATAATCCAGTTCCTCGCAGTGTGACTGTGTCTTATGCTGGATCCTCTGAAGCTCCAGATACATTGGAAGAAAGCAGGAAAAAATATTAACTATGTTTTGCAGATCAGTTGGTGTCAATAAATAGTCAGATTTTTTTTATATGACTGAGCCAATTTAATTTATGCTTTTATTAAATGCCAGAAGCAAAGGACATTCTGAGTGCAAAATATTGTAAATTGTGAAAGAAAGAGATGACTTGGCTGTATGGTCAGTTTCCTCAAGCCACTCATTATTAGCCCTGTGCTCCTTGTGACCTTTCCTAACCCTCTCTTGAGCAGAGATGTGACTACCACAGGAGGTCAGATGCTTCCTCAGTACTCTTAGTCTAAACTCGAATGCTTATTTTTGGCTGTAGAGCAAGTCACTTTGGGAGGGAACAATTGTTATGTTAGAAAGCAATCATTAAGGAAAAATTAAGTAGGCTACACCATCATGTAGGATCTGGATGAATATAGTACAGTCTCTTGGCAGCTGAGATGCTGTATATGCTTTTAAAATTTGCCTGCTGCAGATTTTTAAAGCTTTGTTTACAAAATCTCAGGTACAGGGGAGCAGAGGATGCTCCACAGGGATCTAATGGTCCTTTGACAAATGTGCTGAGGGAATATGGCCCCTTTAAAACACATTTTTGCCAACATACACTCACACTTCATATGCCACAACCCCACTCTTTTGGGAATGACTGTGCAGGATAGAAAGCTGTGCTTTAGTCATACACAGAGACACGCAAACGTGGTAGGTGGGCTGGGATGATTGCCCTCCTTCCTGAACAGTGATGTCTCTTACTGCCTGGTACAGCCAGCCCTGCCCACTGCTGCTCTTCTGTGAGCACACATGAAGCCCTCTGTGACAAAGACTCTCTTTTTCTAGTTCTTCTGCATGGTAGCCAGCCCTCTGCTAGAATGTGAGGTGGTG
>VYZP01037041.1:0-16576 GCA_013400635.1 Hypocryptadius cinnamomeus | reverse complement strand
TTTATGCCTGTTAAGTTCCTAGCAGTGTCTGGAGCCAGAGAACAGAACCAATTATGAAAACCAAATATGGAACTTTAGGTGTTGCCAAGCACAATTTAGATATAAGCCCAGATAGACAGTCCAGGAAGAAAATACTATATATTTGCATTTTGAAAGCACACAAACCTGCAGTAGTTTTTATTGAAATAAAAAGTCAGAAGAGAGACACGGCAGCAATCCTTTCATTTAGGAATGCAAAGACAAAGTTTCAGACAGCTTTGTGGTTGTGTGTCTTATTAACTAGATGTAACCATGTTCCCATTTAGTGTAGGACTATTAGACCACACTTTGGAGACACATAATTCCAGCATCCAGAATTACCTTTGTTGAAGAAATGGCAAATTTTCAGGTGCCACAATTCTGAAACTGTATGACCTCTCCAGATCTTTCTTTTATTTCTAATTATTTATGCTTTGTACAATGCTTAGCATTCTGAAACATATTTATGAAAGGCATAATTTGTATAAGACTACAAAACATAAAGGAACTATGTCACATGCATAATATATACTAAAATAAACCAATAAGCCCAGCATTAACACTCATACTACATTAACTCCTGTTAGAGAAAATAAATGGACCTCTTCATTTGTCCTGCCAACAGTTTCTTCTCTGAGTAATATCAAAGATAATCTACCAGTCCTCAAATTTCTCAAGTCTGCTATTTTTGATAGCCAGGAACATTTCTTGATATTTTCAGTATCAAATTGTGACATTACTTGACATGATTCTATAAGTGGAGTTCCAGAATTTATCAAATTTCACCTTTACAAAGGCCTGGGTAGACTTATAAAAGGAATATAAAATGGAAGTCCTGTTTTATTTTTTCCACATACTTTTAGAAGCAATCTGATCTTACAAACAGGAAAAGTATATCTGCTAGCTAGACTCAGCACTATGAAAAGCATATACAAGTAACTATATAAGTAAATTTACATGAGGCCTGGTGAAGAAAGGCCATTAGACTGAAAGCAGGGAAATATGGATGAACAGTGAATCCTGCATTTAGGTGGTCTGACTTAAATTTGTTCAGTTCATGATCAGTTAATCATGAAAATGTTTAGTGTTAAAGTAGCAACAAGAGGACTAAGCTTTCTTCATACAATAAGAGAAAATGAAACTGAAACTCCCATACTCATTACTCCATTTCGTATGCATTATGAATGGAATAATATATACTATTCAAAACTTTTTATTTGACTTCTTTCATAAAATCAGGTTCTTCTGATTTTTTGTTTTGAGAGGTCTTTCTTCACCACACCCAGAACTAGCAACTTTTCTCCTAGAGTAATTTTCTTTATTCCACTATGCAGAAAGAAATTTTTCTAATGAGAAAGCTACATAAAATTATCCTGATAATGTGCACTGATTTAATTATCCTGATAATTAAAGATTCAAAAATAAATTAAAAGGTACATACACAAATGCCTTTTTACAGTTTGCTGTTTATCTTTAGATTCAGAGCACTGTGTATGAATCACCCATGAGAATTAAACTCATCTCTACTTTAAGAATCATCCGTCTGTTTGCCAATGGCATGTACTAATTAGAGTCTTATTTTTAAATATTACACTTGAGATTGAATGACATTTAGGCAAAAATTTAAAAACTTACCTTCAAAAACTCTGAATGCTTTCTTGCAGCTTGGTAGAGGCCATTTAGCAGAATTGGATTTTTGAAAATTTTCCTTTAGATTCAAATATTCCATAGGGAAAAAAGATCTGGTAGAGTTATTCAGATCTACAATAATGAAGGGGGAAGAATACATACATCAATGCTCTAAATAAAGCATAATAATAATTAGCATAATAATTTGCATAAATTTATACAAAATAAAAATGCCATATCTACTGTGTAATTGTTCTGATTATAACACCTATTTTTTAAAATCACATTTACCCAACCACTTCCACATATAGCAAGAGCATGTTGTAAACATTCTGCTTCTTTAGAAAAAAAAGTTAGAAATGATGATGTCATGATGATAACTTCTGGCAAAATTATGCATTTAAGAAATCAAGCTATTTAACTTACATAACTACGATGACCTCTATGAATAAAAATTATATCCATAAAAATTACTGTGGTATTAATTCTCAGCTTTTTGTTTAACATCACCATCTAGTAACAGAGTGTAATGCAAAGGAAGGGAAAGAGCCTGAAATTTTTTTGAGATTTTAAAAAATACTTTGGATTTAATCTTTGGAACACTTTGGAAGTTAATCCTGTTAATTAATTAATCCTGAGAATTAATTATTTTATAAGTTTTTAAGAAAACATTTATAGGATGATTCATGACACATTGGAGGAATTGGCATTATGTACTAACCTCAAGAAATCAACATCTTCTCAGGGTACAATTTGGGGAAATACCTACATAATTGCAACTCAAAACTGCCAAACTAATCTATTCATAGAAATCCAATGGAAAACTAAAAACAACAGTATTTTCCTACCATAGAATTGATCTACTGATAACAAACAGGGTTGCTAAGCTAATAGTTAACAGGCAAAAACTTCAACCCCCCGCTCATCAATTTATGTCTCCAAACCAAGATGGCTCCAGATAAATATTAATAGTAGCTGGTACCATAATTCTTTCTGTACCTTCGAAGTAAGAAAATACATTCACAGTTTTTTTGAGAAGGCTTGTGTTTTATTGCTTCATGTGGTCCAATGTAATGGAACATCCTTTTGTAATAATAAATATTTTATGAAAGGATATAATCTTTTTCTCTGGCAAATTTAAGAAAGCTAAGCTTTATGTGAGCAGGCTCCAAAAAGAATAAAAAATTCCTTTGCTTCCAGTAGCTTTTTCTGCTTAAGATGAAGACATTAAGAGATTTGAAGTAAAAACCCCATGGCAGTCTGATTCTAAAAATTATCCTTTATATCACCATGTCACAATGCAGGTGGAATGAAGCTACACAATACATGAAGAGCACAGGATCTTCAAATCCTCCGTCTCATTATGTGAAAATAGAGCTACTGCACATATAAACTGCTGTCACTGAAGGAAAAAGGGCCTTTTTCTCTCCAAAATGTAAAAAGAACAAACTGTGTATTTTTCACTAGTGTTTTTTAAATTTTTATGAAAGAGCTTTATATGCTACTGAACATACTTGGAATAAGTGCTATTCAGATTCAGGCTTCTGATGAGACTCTGCTTGCCTCTCACAGCACAGACAGAGAACATTTTATTTTCCTGCTACAGACCACAGAAACCAACACAGTTTTTTCAATTTTATTCAAATTTAAATACCGAAACCTCTGGTGAGGCATCTAATTCGTGTTTTTCAGAAAAGGCAGTGGTGACAAGTCTTACTGGCTTCTAGAAGGCTGCTTGGCTAGGCTTTCAATGGAAGATCCCCTCAGGCTGGCCAGGTCACCTGTCCCTCTGTACGTACATGACCCTCTTTACTTGCCACGTGCCTGGACCTCCCTTGCACAACCACCGCCCTCAATCTGCATTTCTCCAAAGTCGTGGATTTATTGCACATGCGTGTCAGATCTGGCCCTTCTTGCAAACAACAAAATTTAAATTTGTATGAATGGAAGTCCAGAAGATCACTCTGTTCTGGTAAGTGAAGCATTTAAAAGATACTCAGTAACTTAGAAAGTTACTTGGTGGGATCAGCTCAAGAGCTGTTTTCTTGGGTGTGTCCTGGCCACGCGGTCATCTGATCAGATGTGAATTTATCCTGATGGGAGAAGGGCTTCTAAGAAAGCCTTTAAGGAAGATGGGAATACATAGTAAGCACCATCAGAGCAACATCTCTGGACTGGAACTCACACTTAAGAGATCCTGTAAAAAAGACCAAGGCAACTGGCCAGAGAATTACCCTTGTGAGTCAAATAGGGATTTGTATCTCTCAGTTAAACACTGATTTTCTCCACAACTGATGGATAATTGACCTCTTAGACCTTTTCTTTCTTTACATTACATGCATCCTTCTGTTGCAGTTATGTTCAGTCTGCAAAACTGTACAAGCTAAAAAATGAACTTTTGATTATATCCTTAAATGTTTTTCTTTTTGACATATCTTTGTAAAATAAATGCACTTATACAAAAGGAAAGCTGCAGAAAGCATCCAAAATAAATTAATGTGGGAAATAAGACATCCCAGCTGCAGCATTAGAGAAGTATGTAAAGACTACAAGCAACTTTGCTTTGCTGCCTGCACAAACTGATAGCAGCAGTGACTTTAGCATAAGTTTTTAAAGGCTTAGTAACTCATCTGAGTGAAAAAAAAAAATTACTATGCTTTACATTGCTCTGGCACCATTCATTTTCTCAAATTGCTGATTTTACTAATTTCTCTAAGGATGCAATATTATCATCAATACCCCTTAGTTAATTTAAAAATTGTTCTGCATGTTATATGCTGGAAAATATAAAAATATTTTTCTTAATATATATAATAAAATAAAGCTAAATTACTGTACTTATTTGAAAATATATTGCTAAGTCAAGCACATATTGCTATATAGTGAATGGCAATATACAAATAGCTGCAGATTTCTCTCATCTGAGGTAGTTAATACAAGACATATTATATACTGTCATGGTCCACTATTTATAGCAGACTCTATTTACAAATCTATGACACCATATTTCCTGCTTAGGCACATAAATCCTTTTCCTCAAAAAAGCTACATATCTATTTAATATTTTAAGAGTGTCCAAAGTTGAACGGAATGTCTTGAGAACAGCTAGTCTGACCTGCTCAAGCAGGGTCAGCTGCACAGGTGCCCAGAACCATGTCCAGGTGGGTTTTGATAGGTGTTCCACAGCCTCTCTGACCAGCCTGTTTGACACCCTCACATGAAAAAAAATGCTTTCTTGTGTTCAGATGAGATCTCATGCGTTTCAGTTCGTGCCAAATGCCTCTTGTGCTGGCAGTGAGCACCACTCAGAAGAATCTGACTCCTTCTTCTTCATTCCCTCCCACTAGACATTTTTACACATTGCATGTTAGGTACTTAAAGGCTACAAATAATCCTAGTAATATTTCACTTAGACAACTGTAACATGTTGAAAAGTTTTGCAAATACATTTTAGGAAGCATCTTTATTATTCTTTTGTGCTCTCCCAGTAGTAATTTTCTGCAGCAAATCTGCTAAATTGTTTTTTTTTTTTTTAATTTAAATAGCCTTAGAAAAACCTAACTCTCTATCAGTGAAACACACTTCATCCGTACATCAAATTGAAAAGAGCATCAAACATTAGGGAAATGAAATGAGAACAGCTTGAAATCTCTATACAGCAGACAGGCAGGGGGTTGAGAGTGCTCAGGCTGCAGCTTTCCATCCATTTTCTCTACTGCAGTGCATCAGTGCAGGGATAGCCAGTCTCTATCCCTGGCAACCAGCAGCTGCTCAGTGAATCATCTTGGGGCAAGAGGTTCATCTGAAAAGTGCCTCCTTCCCGCCCAAATGAGTTCTTCTTTATCCCAGTCAGTTCCTCAAACTGATCTGCCATCAAATCATGCAAAGGTAGGTGTGTACAAAAGCAGAGTCTGTGGACAACCAGAAACAGAAGGTGGGCAGCACTGCCGATCAATGTGAAACCATACTTCAGTCTGCATCCCTAACCTGTCATCATCACAGCACTCAAAACAGCTTAAAGAGGATCTCTGCAAGATCTTTGTAGCATCCAAAATTAAACAAACACTCCTGCATGGCTGAGTCATTTCCATTACTTTGTGAACTGTCTATGCACAGTTTTAAGTGCTGTAAATGACCTAACTCCAGACACCATAGTGCAATTTTATCAATGGTACTTGAATCTACCATGTAAGCTTTGGACATAAAAGACTGACTCATGCTGTTCCAGATATTCTATCTGCAGGACTACTTACCCTCTTCTATTTCTATATCCAATCTGACACCAAACACCCCGTACCCACCATATTTTCCTATTGTTAAGAGTAAGGAACACTAGAGATGAGGGGATAAGAGGCTAGGACAGGAGAATTCAAGAGGATTATCAAAGGTTCTGCCAGCCTTTATTTTCACTTGTGTCCAAATTTAATGTCATAAATGAAAAGAGCATTTTTTTGTGTGTGCCATGAAGTGAGCAATTTTAAAAATACTTTTCCAGTAGGATAGTTTGAGAAATGTTTATTATGTTTGGAGCTTGTTGTTATTCAGGAAGAAGAAACAAAAGAAATCTAGCAGAATTCTACCAGAAAAGAAAACGATCAGAATCTCATTTCTAAAATAAAAAGTTTAAAACTACATGTCCCAAATAGCTTCTTGACATTGAAAAGAACCTGTATGGAATGTTCTTAGGTGGAGTTAAATGGAAAGAAAATCTCACAGTGGATTAACATTACCAAAATTTGCCCTGAATGCATACAGGAAGGAAAAGTACAAATATTTTTTATGTATAAAAACTTTCATTTCTATACCTGTTTGGAAAAAGACTCTGGCAATTATAGTGCGACACAGTGGACATGGAGTGCTGGCTGGATTGTCTTTGGCAAGCATCCTTAAGCAAGGTTCACAAAAGATATGGTGGCATGGATAGCACATGTAAGGGTTGAAATAAACATCCAGGCACACAGCACAGAGATAGCTTTCTTTATCTCCTCTGAGTTCATGCTCATCATCTGTATGCAGGTTATCATTTGCAGGCTGCAAGAAGAAAAAGAGAACATATTTTCACATTCAGCTCATAACTATTTTTGATAAACCAATTGTCTGGAAGATAATTTTCAGTAATGGTTAAGAAAACAATACACACAGGTGATATTCTTAAATTTAATACAGGTTACTTTTAAAAAGATAATGAAACATAAAACAGGAATGTGAGAAAAAGTCCTCTGTGGGAAAGATGAAAAATCACAAGACAGTAAAAGAAGGAAGTAACAAAACAAAAAAGGCTAAGTAAAACTGTATTATGATCAGATTTCTTGTTTTAAAATTAATTTTTACAGTTTATATGTATCTGCATTACAAAAATGTAGAAATATAGTATGGTGTGGCTTGAATGGGACTTTAAAGATCATCTAGTTCTGACCCTCCTGCCATGTGCAGGACACCATTCTCTAGACCAGGCTGATCAGAGTTCCATCCAACCTGGGCTTGAACATTTCCAATAATGGCGCATCCATAACTACTCTGGTCAAACTGTTCCAGTGCCTCATCACCCTCACAATAAAAAAATTTTACCTAATATCAAATCTAAACCTATCCTATTGCAGACTGAAGTCATGTCTCCTTGTTCTACCACTACATGCACTTGTAAATAGTTTCTCTCCATCTTTCTTGTAGGCTCCTTTCAGGTACTGAATGGCCACAATTATGTCACCCTTAAGCCTTCTCTTTTCCAACCAAATACTCAACAAACAATAACAAACTTTGAACAAACAAAATACTCAGTGTTTCCTCATAGGAGAGGTGCTCCATTCCTCTAATTATTTTTCTGGCCCTTGTTGGAACCTGCTCCAACAGTTCCATGTCCTTCCTGTGCTGTGACCCCAGAGCTGATGCAGCCCTGCAGGTGGGGTCTCAGCAGAGCAGAGCAGAGGGGCAGAATCCCCTCCCTGGCCCTGCTGCCCACACTGCTCTGGGTGCAGCCCAGCACACGTGTGGCTCTCTGGGCTGGGAGTGCCCATGGCTGGCTCATGTCCAGCCTCTCAGCCACCAGCACCCCCAAGTCCTTCTGGGCAGGGCTGCTCTTGATTCCTTCATGCCTCAACTTGTACTGATATCACGGTTTGCTCCAGCCAGTGCACATTTCATTTGTCTTATTAAACTTTCACGAGATTCCTGTACATGTACTTTTTGAGCTTGTCCATGCTCCTCTGGATGGCATCCTGTCCTTCAGGTGTGAAAATACCCCTACTTTTCCAAGAAAAGCAAACCAAAATAAAAATCTCTAAAAATAAACTGTGGATTGTTCTGCCTTTGAAAAGTAACTTGGGAAGACCATGTTCCAGCAAGAATGAGTTCAAAACAAGCCACAACTTTATTACCACAAAGCACAGTATAAACCTTAGAGTAGAAAGTCTAGGAACTCCTATCATTGGCAACTGCTTGCTTTTGTCAGCACATGTGCTCCAAATATCCTTGCACTGCTGTATTTGCAGGAAGACATAGTTGGACTTCCCAAATGGTGCTCATCCCATATGAATGTAACAACTTGTGGGCATTGCCATGTTCCAGCTGTAAGATGACTAAACATTTCCAAGTAATCTGCAGATCTGGTATTAATGGCACCCTGGGTTTTTGGCTGTCATGATTTAGGAATGCTAAATCCCACTGAGACTCTCCAAACCATGTCCACTCAACTCGCTCCCCCTCCCCTCTTCGGAGGGCTGGAGAGGAGAATTGGAGGCACAAAAGGTGAAGATCACAGACTGAGATAAGAACAATTTATTGGGAATGGCAATGAGATAAGAATATGAACAGTAACAGCAACAATACTAAAGGCAGCGAGTGCCGCCGTTTCTTCTCCCCGGCTAGCTGGAGACAGACGGGAGGGGGGCGGCAGCTCCCCCCTGGGCTCCGTTAGAGTCCAAATTACCAGTGAAGGCGCAAATAAGAGGCAGAGACATAGCACGTGGGTCCCGGGAAGTTTACTGTAGATGTTAGCTCATTCCCCTGCTTGCTCCCGGGACCCCGACAAAGGGGTCCACAAGAGCTTATATTTGGGGGCAGGTCTCAAGGGAAGGTACAATCTTAACAAATCAGAAGTAACAAAAGTAGAAGGCAAGGCGGGAACAACAACACATAAACCAATAGAATTCCAGGAAAGTAAAACCATCCCAGTAAACTGGTAAATCCTGGGAAATGGAAACTAGGAATTACAACCAAGGATGACATCATCTTGGGGAAAAGGTAAAAACAAACAGGAAACTAAACTGAACCTATAAAATCATAAATCAAACCATAAAACTGCTAATAAAACAAAAACGCACTACAACAAGCGAGTAGAAGAAAAAACATGGTTATTGCTTACTGTGGAAACCCATGACATAAATACCCCACTGCTCCCCCTGGCTCAGAACCAGCGCCACCTGACCGCCCCCTCCAGCTTGGAACCGATGCTATCCAACCACTCCCTCCAGCTCAGAACCTGCACCATGCTTACTCAACTGGAAGGAAGTCCTCCTCTTTGGAAGAGACTCCCTTTCCCTGACCCCAGAAATGACATGAGGTAGAATAGAACAATCCTCGTAGGTTTTATGCTCTCTCTCTTCTATCCACCTTATTTGTTTCTGTTTCTGGTTTTCTCTTTCACGGCTCCCAGAACCCAATATACTCCAATAGCCAAGAGATCCACCACGAAAAACCAAGGCAGGACCATAACAAGACACTGCTGAGTGTCAAAACTCTTCTCTCATCCCCCTTACTCTAAACTCCCAATCCTTGCCTCCCCTGTGCAGCTGTAGTGAGAAGTAATATAGAAGCTTCGGTGGGTGCCTGGAATCCAGCCAGGGTCAATCCAACACACTATGCATTACTGAGGCCACTTTCGACACTCATAGGACGTGACAGACCACAACTGCATGACACTGTTACCAAAAGTTAATAACAATTGTTAATATTGTGGTCCCATAGATATGGGAATCTCTAGATGTTTCAGAGAAGATTACATTTATGGCTTATTAAATTTATGGCTTATACTTATGGTTTGGATTGCTCCGTCTCTTGTTACTCCCAAAGAGTATCTCTACAGGAGTTATTTAACTCTGCAATTAGTGAGTAAATCCTTAACAGTATGGGTACTGTGGGTTGCATTAAAAATACAGAGCAGAAGGATTTATCAGGAGCCAAGATTTATGAGTTCTGGACAAACACTTGTCCTGTCATTCTACCTTAGCCTTTGCACTGCACTTTTCAGGATATTATGTGGCAAGAGTGCTTGTAAATTCTGACCTGCTGTGCCAAAACCACATTGCACTGTGTCCAATCACAAGCTCTTGTACAACCATGAATGTCAGTAACTGTGTTTCTCTTACCGTAGAACTTAGTGCTCCAGTTTGATTTTCTCCACTTGACAGGGCCGCAGAAAACTTTGGTATGTACTGAAATTTACTAAAGAGGCAACTAGGATGTACTCATAAGCATGAACCATAAGTCTGGCTGCACTAACACCCACAGACAGGAACAGCCTGGGACCATTACTTCCAGCTCCATGCTGTAGGAAAGGTTCTTAAGGCAACATTAAATACTAGAGTATTACAACTATCAATAAAACTGTTTAACTCAGACTGTCTCTACACTTACAGCACAGAAAACCCACACCAGAACAGAATGGCAAAGGGTAACAGAATTGATTACAGCTAAGTAATGTTAGAATGAAGGAAGCTTCATAATACCAGTTCTTTGGGAAAAAAAGTGGAAAATAATTTGGCAGATAAAGTGAGGAAAGTAATCTCAGGTAATTACATGACCGATGACTTCAACAGAAGTCAGGAAACACTAATACATCGTGAAAGTCCCCTCCAATGCTGCCACATGGGCTTGGCAGTGCTGAGTTAGTGCTTCAACTTGATGATCTTAAAGGTCTTTTCCAACCTAAATTACACTATGGTCCTATGTAATGTCAAAAACATAATTAAAATCTAGCACAAAAACAAAATACAAGGAACACAAAGCTTTTGCTAACAGTTTTTGATGAGAACTGTTTGGAAAGAAAATATGCCTTGTGTCTAGAGGAGCTGTCTGCAAGATAAATGTCTTTCAAATGGCAATTAAGTAACTAAGAGAGCCAGAGGCAAAACTGCTGAGGACTCACAGGTAACAGTTGGTTCTGAGACAGGTTTGTAATCATGGTAAGATGCACAGAGGTATCTCAGAACCAACTGCAAGACAGATGAAAATTATTCTAATGTGCAAACAAGATCTAGTTTGGAGTTATTAGTGGAAGAGAAGTCTTTTCTACAGCTTTGTGCCCCTTTTTGAAAGATCTATGTAGGCACACGGCATTTTTCAGTACTCCAAAGCTAAAACCAGAGCAACTTCCTTATGCAAGAAGCTAATGCACAATAATTTAAAAAGTCATTATTTTTCTGATTTGCAATTAAGTGGTGCCTATATATATTACTAGAGCCAGGGCTTTAGTGTATGAAAACTTTACAAGCATAAACCAGAATGGTTTTCTTACAGGATTATAGTATGAACAAAATTGAGAAAGGACATGTAAACATCAAGGACAGTGAAAGATTGTCATATAATAACAGAAAAGGCTTGAAAGCAAAACGATTACTCCTAAGAAATGAAGGCAAGGTAAGAGCCTTTCATCTTCCCACGCTGATTGGGACCTGCTAATACGGCTTTGACAGTAACCCCTGCTGTAGTGGGACATCTGAAGGATATTAACAAAAGAAAAGAGAGGAACAGTGAATCAACTTCCATTTGAGAAGCCTACAAAGCATGTTAAGTAACAAGGAGTCTAATACAGCAGTGGTTGAGAAGTGGCATGAAGATATAAAATATGGATTTGGAGCTTGTGAGAAGTCACTGCTACTGGACTACAGGAAAGTAGTTGATTCAGTTTCACATTCAGAAAGAATACATGCACCACTGGATATCTAATGCAACATGATATCTAAAGTATGGTATACCTGTAATCATGTGAAATACCTAGACCAAGCGGTCATACACACAAGAAAAGATTTTGTATGAATGCTATCAGTAAAAGCAAATTCAGAGTAAAACCTGGAAGTATGATCAAAACAGTGGCAAAACTAAATAAGGCACATATGTCATTTGACAAAGATGCCCCATTATGAAAAAAAACCAACAACCTGCAAAACCATTCATTTTAACATGACCTATTCAGAATGCTTTGTAAGCTCAAAAATGTCCACAGTTGAAAGGAATGATGGCTGAGGGAGAATCAGTTATATATTTCACATGACTACCTTGTAAAGAAAACTGCTTCTAGAATGATTTGCAGCTCTAAACCAGACTTTAAGTCTTCAATTATAATGCAGAATTGGAATCATACACCTCAGGTCTGAAAAAGTAAGAAAGAATTAATATTGATACTGTTTTATACAAAAACAGAACAAAAAGAAATAAATGCTTCTTGGTTGTTACTGGACAAAAATATCAGTAGCTTTACATTGTCCCACAACAGCTTTAGAACCTTTAGTCAATTGCAAACAAAACTGGCACAAGGGTTATTACATCAGGCACACTGCTTCCTGAAAATTTCTTAAAATTGACAGGTATATTGGGTACAGGGACTGAAATGACTTGTTGTTATGAGAAAATCTTTTAAGTGTTCTGTTGCTTCAAAGAGAATTTATCTAGACTTATTTCTGTAGAATAAATTAGTGACTTTTAATGGCATTTCAAAAGTAAACTCAGAAAAAAAAATATAATCCAATATTAAAATGCAGAAAAATCCTACCAAAAAATGTTGCTAGCTATACTAGCAGAAGTTCTTCCAAATCAGGTCATAAGGCATGCCAGGGATTGTATGCCTTTGAACATTCTGTTTCAGTTGACTGGTATAATGAATACAAAAGGACATATTTTTAGGTGTTTGGCAAAACCAAGCTTGAAACATAAAAATCATAATAGGGTAGAGAGATCAATGGCCATGCCTTAAACATCTTTACAAATCAATAATAGAGTCTAAATTCCCTGCACTCTAAATTTCTCCCCATACAACATTTCAGAAAAGCTCAAAGGCAAGCCAAAAACTTCAAAGCAGAGCCAAGCTGCCTAAGCAGCTTTGTGGAGCTACCTTTTGCCACGTCCTCCGTTCAGAATCATAGAACCGCAGGATGACTCAGGTTGGGAAGGACCGTGGTGGTTCATTTCAACCAACCTCCCTACTCCAGCAGGGAGAGGATTGTGTCCAGACAGTTCTCTCCAGTGAGAGAGACTCACAACCTCTCCAGACAACCTGTTCCAGTGCTTGCTCCCCTGCACAGTGAAGTTCTTCCTCATGTTCTGGTGGCACTTCTTGCACATCAGTTCCTGCCCACAGCATTACTCAGCACCTCTGAGAAGAGCCTGGACCCATCCTATTGACACCCTCCTGTCAGACACCTGTGTACATTGAAAAGGCTCACTCTCAGTCATCTCTTTGAGGCTGAACAGAATCAGTTACCCAACCCTTCCTTGTAGGAGAGATGCTCCAGCTCTTTAATCATCTTTGTAACACTCTACTGGACCCACCCCAGGAGCACCATGTCTCTCTTGTCCTGCAGAGCCCAGAACTGGACACAGCACTCCAGGAGAGGCCTCATCAGGGCTGAGTAAAGGGGCAGGATCACCTTCCATGACCTGCTGGCAATGCTCTTCCTAATGCACTCAGGATAGTCTTCTTGGGCACTGCTGGCTCATCCAGACTCTCTGCCGTATTTGGGATTGATAAATTTCTCTAGGTGAAATAACTGAAAGATATTTTGTTCATTATTTTTTACAGAGGAATTTCTTTCTAGAGCTAATAAGCTAACAGTGGTATTTGTTTATTCGTGTGTTGGGTTATTTTGGTTGTATTTTGTTTTAATTTTTTTTTGGTGGGGGGAGACGTTGTTTGGGTTTTTTTGTTCATTTGATTGTTTTTTTATTCAGCCTCATTTAGAAGTTGCCTTAGGCATTGGAGTTGTTCAGTTGACAAGTACAGGTTGGGTGGAGTTCTGAGTGATCCAGTCTAATGAGTGGCATCCCTGTCCATGGAAAAGGGTTGGAAGTAGATGATCTTTCAGGTCCCTTCCAACCCAACTTGAATGATTAAGTGCATTGTAGACCAAGGCTTCTAAGGCAACTACTGAGAGGACACATGCATTAGAGTATCTTAAGAAAGAAAAGAACTATAAAATGCCTGAGACATAGCAAGTTAACCAATTTGTCTCAATGAAATATTTTTACTTTGTCAGGAGACAAAGGCTTATTTTGTTGAAGAAGTGGGAAAAAAACCTCAGGAAAAAAACAAATAAAAGGGAAGAAATTTTTTCTTCGTGTCCATACCTCAAAGAAAAAAGAATGACTATTTTAATTTATTGCTGATTCATATTGTTTTAATCAAGTTGAAACAGGCCATACAAAACTGTATCACAAAATGTGCTAGACACTGTACATAAATACTATGCACTTATCCCCTTTCTTTCCAAGCATCTTATATAACATACTTCAGTTTCTTATTATGACAGATTTGAAATTATTTAAGCATTTTTTGTTATGCAATTTGGTTAATCTCTGCAGTTACTTCTGTGGAGTACCAGCCTTTAGGCTTTTGAAATACACATCTAAACTGGGAGCTCTACATATTATTACCCTTTTGGAAATTTCTCTCAGAAGAATCATATTTAAGGAACATCTGTAAACACAGATTTTATGAAAATATTTGAGGATCCCTGCAACTACTTTATAGACCTATAATAAGGTTTTATTCCTATTAAAATAATTCAATTATGAAGAAGAATTGAGAGATGGGCCACTGGAATAAATGTTACCCAAAATTCTTGTACCACAATCATACAAACACCTTAATATTTATAATCACCCTTAACTAGCATATAAGAAATTAGTGTCATGTTACAAGCTTATGTTTGTTTTTATTTTGCATTTCATAAAACACATACATAGTTTATACAGGCATGTAAGAAGACAATGTTAGCTTTATAGTTAAGTAGCAAATGAAGCTTTCCACCAGAAAAAAAACATCCAGGCACAGCTATTAGTGTCACTAGATCTAAGAATAAAGCAAATATTAACAATTATTCATCTTTACTGTAACCACTATTTCAAACAAAGAGAAGGAAAATTCATTCCCAGAGGCCCGCAGAAACTTCCGCGAATCTCACAGAGCCTCGATATGATGCCTCAATATAGATAAAAAGATCTGTTGGCCCTTCTGGTGTGAATTCCATGCAAAGAAAACATTTTTTTTAACAACTTCTTTTCTTTTTTTACAGAAGCTGTTGTATGTTTTACAAACATATTGGAACTAGAAGGTCAAATAAGAGTCCTAAAGAAGTAAACAAATTATTGGTTTTTGTTAGTTACAGCAAAACAGTTGCTATCTACACCTGAAGTCCTCCTCTCTACTACAATGAGTGCAACTCCTCTCTAGTACAAACCTGTAGTTGTTCTGGTTCCTGGTAAAAAGATATAGTCTTGTCAATTTACATACAACTGAGATGAAGAATAAAAAAATATTTTGGCTTTAGTTTTAATTTTTTACCTGCAAAAACAGATTTGTTTTCTTTTTTTTAAATTTTAGTAAAAAGATTTGCAGCACTGAAATAACGGACAAGTACTTATTTTTTAATTCTTTCTCTAGGATTTGTGTGAAAGTACACATTATTAGTTTTAGGGAAAATGCTTATAACAAAATGTCTGTAAAAGCATATCTTGAACAGTGCTGCTACATTTTGGCAGCTTTGCCAAATAAGTAGAGTACAGGAAAGAATGCATTTGAAATGCTTCTGGTCATTCAGTATAAATCTAAGGCAAATTATGTGTGACACAATCTGAGGTAACAGCATACAACAGACACTCTGTGAAGAATACCGACTCTTACCATTTACAGAGGTCTCTTCCCCAGCACTATACAGCAGAAAGGGGAGTAGGCAACATGGAAGAGTGTTGGCCAGATGTGGAGGTTCTTTCCTGTTCTGAGCAGCATTTATAAACTGTTTATAACTCAATGTCACTCCATTTGTGGAACACTGCTTTCCAAAATAGCAAGACAAATGTACAGATTTTCAGTTTCCTACCAGTCTTACTGGTCCTGGCATTTGCCTGCCCCAAGGTAAGGTTCTTTCTACTCATAAAGTCTACAGTAACTACAAAGATTTGTCTGCTAGCAATTAGAAAAAATCAACATAATGAGAGTTACACAGTTTTTGGCTGCTAGATACAGTTACAGAAGGCTTACCATTTGAGACAGAAAGAGTTCAGAGTTTGCTGAACTGAACTCTCAGAACAAGCTTTTTCAAAAATGTCTTCAAATGATTTTGAAACAAATTCTTCAGTATTATTATGCAGCCATGACCATCCTTTCAGTCATCAGCTGTGGTGGTTACATGATCACTCAAATTTTATGAATACAGTAATATGTTTCCAAACCAGGCTGGAAGAAGTCCTAAAAGACTGGGGTAGAAGTCACAAAATTCTTGCCTTTTATTCATCAGATAGAAGATAATTTAGTTAGAATTCATAACAACTATGACCAAAGGAGGTATTTAACCCACATAAATTAACTGTGCTTTTATTTTTATTCACCAGCATGTGCATCATGGTACAACCAACTCTGACCCTTCTTTTGGACACCTGTGGAAGGTGACATCCTTCTTTCTGGGGTGGGTGACCACTGTCTGCCTTAGATTGAGCACACCGTTCACCCCAAAATCAAGAGTTATGAATCTGCAAGTGTCCTCTGTTTCCACAACTCAGGTATAGTTTGTGAGGTATCACAGTAAAAGAAAGATTCACTTAGTGAGATGAATTGCTTTAAAATAAGTGGCCCTAAAATTAGGAACCTAAAGCTATATTTAGACAATTAAAGGACTGTCCCAGTTTTCAAAGAGTTTCCTTATCTGGCTGGAACAACTGGGTG
>VYZP01037039.1:1300-26793 GCA_013400635.1 Hypocryptadius cinnamomeus | reverse complement strand
ACACTTCAAGCACGAAATGCCAATGCAAGGCTGCTACCTCAGTCCAAAGGCACACTCCAAACTGCCAACTGAGCTTTTAAAATGAAACATTCCTACCTTAGTTCTCAACTGTGCTTAGCTGGGGTAATGCTGAAGTAAATAGGTAGGAACATCCTTGTGTAGACAGAGTAAGGAAAGAAGTGGTTAAGAGAGAAAACAGCAATTTCAGTTTCTCTGGAAGACTCAAATGTATGAACAGCTACATTGAAAAGGCCTTTTTAATTACTGAGTACTGCTCTTTATGGTACATGATTTTTGTGGTTTTTTGAGAATTTTGGGTTTTAAGTCTAATTTTAGCAGAAACTAGTGAAGCTTATCTCATCCAAGTTCAAATAAAAAGACATCTAACAACCTTAGGTTTTGGTCTCAACAGTTTGTGCTACCTTTCTAATCCTTAATCAAAATTTGCAAAAATGCAATATTAAAATAATGTCCTCACTATCAGAAATAAAGGTACCACCAGCAATGTGATGACAGTAACAGCTCAAACTCCATGAACTCATTTGAGGGTAGGTCAGAAACACTTTAACAAGAGGATTTTTCATCTTCCTTTCCCTCTTTTTAATACAAAAAAAAAAAAAACCTGCCCCAAACCAAACACACAAAAACAAAAAAACCAAACCAAAACACAACAACAAAAAAACGCAAACCCCCAAAAAACAACAACAGACCAAACCCCAACTCTAGAAACAGTCTTTTAGCCAGAAAAGTTTAGAAACACAAATTGACATTACACAGTGCAGTATAAAATGAGCAATCTGGCCCAGCAGAAGGCATCCCTGCCCATGGCAGGAGTGTTGAACTAGACTTTTAGTTTAAAGGCTTCTTCCCATCCAAACCATTCTATGATTCTACAAAATGATGAATTGATTTACGCGAGTCAGTGAGAAAAAAATAAGTAAAGATCAGTGCAATACTGGTAACTTCCAAACCCCCTTGTGCATCCCTAATCCAGTACTTACCTCGTTTGTAATGTCGTATACCACTATAGCTGCTTGTGCTCCTCTGTAGTACATGGGTGCTAAACTGTGGTACCGCTCTTGCCCAGCTGTATCCCGAATTTCAAATTTTACCGTTGTATCATCCAGACATACAGTCTGGGTTAGAAAAGCAGCTACAAGAAAGACAGAGGTGCTGAAACCAGAAATTGTATCTCTATATTCATATATAGTTATGCTCACAGAGATGCAAAACATTTCAAGCCTACTGTTAAAATACAACAGGTTTGATGCAAGCATTAGCTGACAGTCTGTGACTCTGATCAACACAGAGGAGTTATTTAAACAACTGGACTTTCCTCAAGTTAGACATAAGAAACCGAAAATTGGAAATAATTTCCTTTTTCATTATAGTGAATCTGAGTAACCATAAGCCTTCTCTTAAAGCTCCTAGATACAGTCTGTTGAAGCAGGATGTACGCTAGAGTACCAGTAACAGCATCCCATCATGCTATAATCCAGCACTTCAGATATTTTCAATTCTACATATTTGTATTACTTGAATAGCATCTTAAAACTTTGATTTCAGCTCCTAACAACTTCAACTTAGCTAACAGGTCTGGAAGAAAGAAGCACTTCTTCTAAGTTCTTGTTCTCAAAGCAGCTATATTTTTGACTTTGCAAGTGATCTCAAGAATTAATTTCAGCGCAACTTCAACAGCCTGCAGTTTCAGGGAAACCTGCAGCCATTGCTACTACAGCTGAATGCATTACCATAAATAATGGTCTTCCAGTTACAGAAAATATTAACTCATTCCAAGTCCTCAAACAGTTACTACTAGTAAAATTTTTCCATTCAGATTAAGGTACAATCAGAAGCACGGAGGTGAGTGCCCACACAGCATAGAAACTCGTATTAAAAACTAAACTAAGGAAAGCCCACTACTTAGCTGAAGCAGGAACCCTGAACACTAGGCAAACTGATGGACTGTGGCCAATTTAAATCAAATGGCTGAAGAGACACTGACCCATAATGCTTGCATACCTGGGACTTCATCCTGTCCTACATACTCTGAGACATCACAGCATATGAATCATTCCAAAACTGCTCCAACCTTCAACTCAACTCATTACAGAAACCAAAATGAAGCCAATCTTGCTCTGTAAAGGACATTGTAACTAGCATACAGAAGTGTCCCTGTCTCAGCTGTAAGCAGCAGCTGCATGGTACTTAGCTGCTGGCTGGGGTTAAACCGTGACCAGAAGCTGACTCCTTAAGTGGTCAGGTGCTCCTGCTTCAGGGGTATTAGCATCCATCACAGATGAGCAGGCAGGCTGGAGAAGGTAAAAGCTTTGATGTTCCAATGTTAAATCAACATAAATCTCTCTAAATGCTACATATCTGAACACTGGTAGAACAGGCTCCACTTGGCAGCTCCCTAAGCAGCCCAGAACCAAAACAGAGTGGAAAAACACCATACATCCTGCACTAAACTAAGGGCTTTCTCCCCAGAACCAGCTCAATATTGTATTTCTCCAAGGCAGAGACAAGATGTTAAGCAAGCTGATTTTCAAGTTCTCACAGACATTATTCTCTTAACAAAAAAACGTACCTACACTGTGTAAATGAAGGTATGTACTTGGAAAGAGAATTAAACAAGAGGTTTATTCTTTGCAATCCTCTTGTTTTTGTCAGAAGTAGCATTTCAACCACTTGAAAATGCCAGTTAATTTCTGCAAAAAAGATAACTTTCTTCGACCTTGCCAAGGCCATAGTAAACTGACAATTAATCATCTGTTAATTATCTGAAAGTCTATCATCTTCAACAGCCGTACTTTTGTCTTAAGCAACTAACAGGCCTTGCTACACTGGTCTGAAGTGGCAAAACCACACCACCACGATCCAACATGTCTGCCTTTTGCTGCACTCCCTTTCAGATGTTTTTATCCAGATTCACAGTGCACATAAGCCTCTCTTTGTTAAAAGGCCCTTCTGTATACAAAGAAAATTATGCCTTAGGCAACTACAAGCCACAGAGTTAGACAGCTTTCTCTATAGAAAACTTTTCTGAATCCCAACATTGCTGCATGTAATAGCTTTCAGCTGTATTATATAGCATTTCCTTGTTTCTACTAGCTATAGAAGAGGCACAAGTTAATACAGATTACACTAAACCTTATATATCTGAACTTGAACTTAGGCTCTTGTTTAACCTTTGTTTAGATTTTGAGCAGTGTAACAGGGTTTGGGTTATTCCAAACACTAAAACAAGAAAAAACTAAACAGAGGTTAAATGAATTTTGAGATCATTGAAATGGAACAATGAATTTTACTTAATTTTAACTGTTTTTCTAAACTAAAAATCTTGGTGATATTCGAAAGTTAATTCACAACACATGTTTGAGAATGCTCTCTGTGTTACCACACAGCTGTTTATCAGAGCATACAGAAACTTTCATACCAACACCTATCCTCAAAGCCACGATAAAATGCACAAAGCCAAAAGTGGGCAATAGTAAGACTGCTAAAGTAGAAAATATGTGGTTGTCTATTTATGCTGACAGCTAGAAAAAATAGACACACGTAACAGCTAGAAAATAGGGCAAAAGAAGAATGCAATGAAATTCAGCTTGCATTTATTTTTGTAAGCTTTCCAGCGTTTTTACATTTCAACAACTGTTGGTGTGTGAAGACACATACAGACCACTGAAAGGCCTTCACATAAACATTACAATGGAACAGGCTGACTCATGCAAGCTGCAACAGCATCTACTGGAGGGTATTTATCAATTCCCAAAATCCATACTTCATAAAGTCTGAATGCTGTTAGGCAGTTTTAGGATACTTTTAAATCTATCCAAGGAGGAATACAGCTCAAAGCACAAACAACTCCAAAATACAATATAACTTAAGAAATCTGCCAAGGGGAAGAGAGTGATAAAATCTGTTTAAACAGATTTTTTTTTTTAAATTTTGGTAGCCGGCACCTGTTTTGTTTGAAGTCGCAAAATGGAAAAACAGCACAATACATTCTGTTATTACTAACACAGAAACATATCCAGAAATGTAGCAAGTTCTCCAAAATCAGTCAGAATGCCTAAGCGACAAACACAAGCTTTATGCAAGATGAAATGCTCATTCTTTTTTCACAGAAACTAAGCTCATAATTCTTACTAAGCAGTTATTTCATGCATTAAGCATGCATCACAATTAAAAGAGCCACACCACACACCCACTTACAAAGAAAATGTAACATTTAGCCCAGGTTTCAAAACCATGCAGTTCAAGAACACATTTACTACCTCCACTTGAAAAGGATGTTTGTGTTTAACTCAGAAAGATATAGTTCTCAATTACAGACACAGATTTGATCCTTGCTGTCAATGACCCACTCTAGAAGTGCCATTACATTAAAGGCTTTCAAGGGCAAGGACTAGCGATACAAACACATAACATGAAACAAATTAACAGGGTAATTTTCTCACCTCCAATCGTACTTTCTTGAAATTCATGAAACTGTCCTTTTACAAAACGAAGCACCAAACTTGATTTGCCAACTGCAGACTCTCCTAAAAGTACTAGTTTAAATTGGCAAATTTTATTTCCAGCATTTGGCCCATTGGGCCTTGTTGCTCCTCGATTAGCCATGTCCAAATTAGAAAGCAGTCCTTTATTTCAACAGCTTTTGAAAGCAAGATCCACTGAGATCTGAATCCTGGTTCTTCTGCAAGTAATAACCTATTTTGTGAAAAGACAGTGGGTGCATTAGATTTCCAAACCAAGTAAGACAAGTCTCATTCACTAATGCAATATATTATATATAACTTCACCCAGTATTTACCAAAGTCAACAGTCCAGACTACAGGTAACATAATTTGTAAGTTGTCAACTACAGCCAGAATTTATGATACATGAACCAGTTACCTTCTTCAAACACCTAGTCTTCCCATCAAAGCTTCAAATTAGCACATTAAAATCCAATTATGCTGCTTCTTGCAAGACCTCAGTCTCCTCTTATTTCTTAACAAATCAAGACTGATGTATAACACAACAGATTCAGACTTTCGAATTGTCAGTAAAATAACAAATGACAAACAGGAACAACTTTTCAAAATTATGCTATTGCTAACCAATATTCCAAAGTCAGCACTGCTCAAGGATGCTAAAAAACTGAGCAATTTGGGAAAACTCAAACACCACAGCAGCTTCTTTGCAAGTGCAGTTCATCAATTCACTCCTGTCCCATCTATCAAACACAATTTCCTTACATAAAAGTACAGATCTTCACACACAAAGCATTAATATCCTCTCTAATTAACAACTGTACTGAGAAGCAAAAGTGAAGCCTTCCATATGAAAACCAATTGACCAGTAAGAATTCCAGGCCACTTTGCACAAACTACCAGAGAACTACCGTAAGATGATAAATTTCTATTTCCAATACTTACACGTGTCCTAGATCAATATTAACAACAGGGATTTTGGTAAGAACAAGTATGAACGCAGTATTGCTTAGTCTGCTTACTCTTCTCTCCAGCTGCTGAAAATAACCCCACCCACAGTACTTATTGATATAGAAAGGGAAGCCTTTAGACTCTGCTGGTACCACTTCTGACCCTAATATTTATGCTTTTACACACTTAACAGTAGATACAAAACAAAAGACCTCTCCAAATTAGCTCATAATTTTGTCCTACTCCAGCTGATCATTTATTTGAATTAAGCACACTTTGCAGGGACACAGCTTTTCCAGCATATAGCATGCGAGTCAGGTTAGAGTACATGCTCCTAATGCAAAAAATGGCTTTAATTCATATGTTGCAAAAAAGTAAGCAAACATAATAGTTTCAAATGACTTCTTGTTCTTTATTCCTTGTGATAAAGCAACTAACTTTTAAACCAAGCAGTATTCTTTAACCATCTTCCTATTTCAAACACAGATCAGGCACTTGAGCATTCTAGTTTGCTACAGGCCTAGCTCAGATGTTAAGCCTTACTTCTCCTTCCTAACTCTCCCCTTCCCTCAACCCAAGTCCTGAAGAACCTTCTTTCCAGGAAAGTGCTTCAGCAGTCTAGCAGAACCCTACCCTTCAGTAAGATACTCCCTTACAAACCAATATTCGTGAATAAATGAGAACAAAAATCTTAGCATTATTTACAGAATAACATAACAGCTGAAAAACAGATACTTCATTTCTCATTGTAAACAGAATACAGGTTTTAAAAAATATTTTCAGCATCCTAGACACTTTTATTTGCTCATGTTCCTCCTTTCCTCATCTCTCAAAATAATTTACCTTCTTTGAGGTACAATATAACGGTTTCACATTCTGCCCTGAATTTGTGTTCCATCTGACTATTACATCACACTTAAAAACACATATTTTTAAAATTTCAGTTGTACAACATAATCTATCAAGTATTACCTTTTAGCTGTATCTTCTTAGAAACATGTGAAAGTATTCCACAGTGAAAGAATGAAGCAAAAAAGCCCCTGCAAATCCTACTATTGTTCTTATTAACTACCACATTAATTCTATACTACAATTCTTATTCATTAAACTAACTTTGGTGAAGTATTTCAGAGTACAGGAATGGATCCAGTTACTTTAAAAATACCAGACCTTTCATCCTTACATCATAAAACAATGATTTTGCACTAACTAGTGTGTTGGTTCTCAGGCAAGACTCTTCCCCTCTCCATATGTGGAAATATGCTTCAGAAGTTTGGAGTGATTTGGATAAAAATGGATCAGTGGCAACACTTAATCTCTCCATAACTGTACTACAACAGAGAATGCAGCAAGGCCTAACCAAAATATAGGTGGTTCAGAATACTGTTTGCCATTTGTTTATCTTTTCCTTTGGAAAAGTAATGAAGACAAATAAGTTATTTTTGTTTTAAAATGAAAAAAAACCCCCATCTGTTTGCTGTAGCATTCCAGGGTGTTTGGACAACCATGAAATAATTTAAAACCCTTTAATCTTAATATGTCCCATGTTTTTCCAGACTGCAGCATTCATAAAAACATAAGGACAACATCCAATGACTGTGTGACTTAGTACTCCTGGGAGCAAGTGACTTCTAGACGACACACAGTGAGGAAATCAAGCCACTGCACAGGTGGCTTGACTGCTTTTTTGTTTTCTCTTTCCCATATTGAGAGCAAAAGGAGGTATGAGAAAAAACCATTTAACTTGCATAATATTTATAAATTTCACCTGAGCATTTAATGTTGGTAGTTATTTCAGATTTTTATTACTCAGAAAACAGTAATTATTACCCCTGGCAAAACTACTTCAGAACACAAAGCTGACACTGGTTGTCAAGGAAAATATCTAGTTTGATTTTTATAGATGCCCAAGCTACAGAAGCTGTAGTAACCACAGAACTTCAAAGTTTACATTCTTACAGCATCCCTCCCCTGAAATCATTCTAGACAGTCAGATACCATGTACAAAAATAACCAGTTCTCAAGCTGATAGCAGACCACAGGACCTGACAGGAAGGCCATCTAAGAAACATACTGCAAACCTCACTCATTCAACTGTCACATCAATACATCTAATAAATTAATAATGAAACCTACTAGTCATACCATCCACTTTTCAATAGCTCAGGATAAAAGAAAATGCAAGACTGAAAACCTGATAGAGCACATCCAGATGATTGTGACATATTAAAACAAGTCACTAACACCTTCTATCAGTGTATCGGGAAATCATAATCTTTTGATGTTTCAGATGATGCCAAAGCTCTGCAGCTGAAGTTCACAACATGGCAGCATACTTACACAAAAAACAAGGGAAATACCTGTTTAATCTGAAGAGAAGCAGTACTGCAGTTTGACATAGCCACTGCAGAGTGGTTTTGGCCTGGTCTTTTCACATCTGTGAGCTGAGCACACAGTGCCTCACAAAGATTCAGAAGCAGATTTCAATGCTGCAGTCCCTCATGAACACTCGAAGTCTTAGGTCACATTCATTCTACTATTCCTTAATTCATCAGTAAAATACAAACCTGGAGAACCCAGGAGGAATAGTACACTCAGTACCCTACACATACACTGCAAACTCAGCTTTGGTGAAAATTTCCTGGGAAAAAATCCACTGATACAGCTCCCCTTCTCCTCCCCTTTTAATTTGGTATGCAATATAATCAATATGTTTGGAATATGTAAAGAAAGAAAACCTGGGTAAGACATTCTCATTCACCTACACAAAGGCAAGTACACAACTGCTTGACTTGAAACAAGTTCTTAAGCTAATACATATGGGAGTTGCAGAAGTGACCTACTAATATAAACATCTGCTAAACAAAATACTATAAAATTTTTTGAGATGGATGGCTTCACATGGATGGAAATGAGGGAGATTTTCTTACTTTTAGAGAGTTTAATATAAAAACCTCCATTTTGCAGTCTTGGGCAGTACAAATACATAGGTCACTCTGCTAAGTAGGAACTTTCACTCTTCTCCTGAATATCCCCTCCATGACAGAGCAGGTCCATGCTGAAATGCCAGAACACAAAGCCTGGAGCATATATCATTAGCCAAGTACTCCTGGTAATCCCACCAACTAATTTACTGGATGCTGGGTATTCTCCTCACTCCAGAAGAGAAATTTGTATGCTGTTGGACAGTCTTGAGTATTATTTATGAAAGAGTCCTGAGTACTTTAACAGATCAAACACAAATCTTATTATGCTTGAGTCTGTGTACAAAATACCAATAGCCCCAGCCAATACCTACAAACTCTCAATTTATTGGCATAATTCAGTCATATAAGCATAAGCTCTGGACTACTTTCAACTACAAGACAGCTAACACAGAAGTATCAAAGTAACACTGGTGACAAAAGCCAGCCTAGTGAAGAGATTAAGACAGTGAGCACTGTTCCTACAATTAACGTGATTAAGTGTATTATCAAATACAAAGGCCACACAAAAAAATTCATGATAAATTTAAAACTGGAACATTCCACCACTTTTATATCTCATAGGAAACAACACTGTTTCTTACTAATAAACTTTTGTACGCTGCATTAACAGATACAAAGCATACGATGCTGAGGCTGCAACTATTACCTACTTTAAATTTCTTCATACCGGACTTTCTTGAATGTTTTAAAAGGCAGTAACTACAAAGGCTAATATATTAGCCACTCCTACTAACTAAATTTTCCTTCCAGGTTCAGCAAAATTAGTGTGACACCTTACTGCAGTGTTCAAGACAGTGACAGAGACAACCACCAAAATGATTGTCATATGTAAGCCATATTGAAACATAATGAGACTGTAAGTTAAATAAGTGAATCAACACAGTTGCTGCAAAAAAAATCATAGCCCTACAATTAAAGGTAATAGCCATCTCACAAGCTCATCCGAATGATGAATGGTACCAATTGCTTTCAGATAAACTGGTTTATCATACAGGAAATGTAAGTGATGACTACAATACCATTGTCTCTAGCCACCTCACTTCAGCCAACATCTACCTTTTCCTGACATTTCTTATTATGGAAGAACAATACCTACATGCAATCTGTAGGTAAGCATGGCTGTAACTCTGAAGAGACACTATAAAACTAGAAAAAATAAAAAATACCACGATTTTTACTCTGCCTGAACATTACATGAAAGAAATTGATTAATTTCAGCTGCTATATCAGCTGTTTAGCCTCTCATCGCCACCCCCAAGCTCTGAAAGAGGTAAAAGATAGAAAAAAAAAATCATTAAAAATGAGAGAGAATGGCCTTTCAGCCCTGTTTGGAACATTTTGATACTTCTTATGCAATTCAGCTCTCCTCTAAAACATAACAAGCTTAGCTTTGTTCCTCTACCCTACCCTAGCTTTGTGTCTAGTTCCCATTCCGTGCCATGCAGAAGATATCCAGCATACTAGGCCTGTCGCGATCCCCCCGATGGCGACGCATTGTCGGGAGCATTTTACTTCCCACCTAGTTCACCGTCCTTCTTCCAGACGCAAGCGAAAGGGAAAGAGAGCGACCCATCACCCAACCTCCCCTTCCATATCTCTCACAAGCAGCTCGAGGGGCACAGCCCTCACGGCCGNGTGGGGGCGAGGGGCGGGGGCGCAGCCGTGCCTCACCCAGCCCCGCCGCCGACTTCCGCCGCCGCCTCTGCCCCGACCAAAACACACTCACACACACACAACACGCACTTCCGCCGCCGCCACGTCACGCCCGCTCGCGCCGTGCCCTTCCGGTTCGCCCGCGCCAGTCGTCACGTGGCTCCCTTTCTTTCCCACCTTTTCCCCTCCTCCTTTTGTTCCCTCTCCCTCCGTCCCGCCCGGCCGGCCGCTCCCACGGCGGCCGAGCCACACTCGGCTGTAGGGTGTTCCCTTCTCCCCAGCGCCCGGGGGAAGAGTCCCTGCCAGCGACCCGCCTGTCTTCCATCTTCCATTTACGGTGGGGGTGGTGAGGCACTGGAATGGGTTGCTCAAGAGAAGTTCAGGATGCCCCATCCCTGACAGTGTTCAAGGCCAGGCTGGGTGGGGCTCTGAGCAACCTGCTGTGGTAGGAGGTGTCCCTGCTCAAGGCAGGGGAGTTGGGACTGGATGATGTTTAAGGTCCCTCCCACCCCAAACTATTTCGTGATTCTCTGCCAATCCTCTAGGGACTGCATTGCAGCCTGAGGAGGCCACTGAGGAGCCAGGGATGGGAGCTGGGTATTGCACACACAGACGAGTCCTGGTTTAATCCTTTAAAAGAACCAGTTTCCAAAGCTATTAGTCAAATGAGTTGAAAGGAGGAACTGCATAGGAAAACCTGAATTGCCATCGGGAATTTGCCTCTTTTTGAACTGGAAAAGCCCAGAACAAGTCTCGATTGCTTCATAGCACAAAGCATGACCTTGTGAGAGAGCAGGATAAAGGCCAGTTGGCTGTAAGTGGGTTGTAGCAGAAACAGAACAATCATGATAAGTGTTTCTTCAGTATAGCAGCTTTAACAAGGGCTCAAAGTTGGCATTTTAAAGAAATAAACAAACAAACTGGTAAGACATTTAGTAAGTGTATCAACAATGGTATTTAGTGATGGGTACAATTTAATGAAGATTGTTTAGATACTCTATCACAGGAAATAATTGAGTTGATGTTGCATCCTCAAAATACATTTTTTTATTTCAACCACATATATTTAAATAAAGCAAAAATCAAGTTATGTAAAGCCTGTCGTCAGTGTTATGCTACTTTCCCCTTAGTATGACATATACTTGAACATACTGAAGTGAATGGAGTGAAAACAGATTGTTTTTTTAATCTTCATCAGTTCTTCTTTGCCATATACTTTTCCATTGGTACCAGTTTGGTCTCAGAGTAACAATTTCCCGTTTCTGCTTTATTAATTGAAGTTAATCATTTACATAAGTGCTTTGTGAAAGGCCAATATATAATTTCAAAAAAAGTAAAATAGTCTTTGCATTCACCAGTGATGCAGAATGCCAGACTAGCTCCAGAGAAACATGTTTGTTTAAGTAAAGTATACAAACTTTTTTGAGCTGTGAGTTTGCTAAATGTTTGTAAGAGTTGTCCTTTAAGTCATGTAATCCTGCCCTAATACACTGCTTATTTGCCATAACCCTCTGACTGGTCTCAGTATGTTCAACTGGATTGCAGGATTTGCTGAGCAAGCAACAGATTCCTGATAACCAAATATGTTTTACTACACACCTGACAGGCATGCATTGGAGTACCAGACAGCATCCAGTCAGCCTGGCAGCTACTCACTCACTCACTCACTCACTCACTCACTCACTCACCTTCCTGCAGTAAGACAGAACATAACAGGAAGAACAAAAGCAGGAGAACTTGTGGGTTAAGATAAAGACAGTGTAATAGATGAAGTGGAAGTGAAAAGGCAATACAAAGGAAATCGCTGGCTACCTCCCATAAACAGGCCAGTGTCAGCCAGTCTCCAAGCAGCAGCCAGCTTGGAAGACATCTCCTTTGTCTACTTCCATTTTCTATTGCTGAGTGTAAAGCTGTGTGAGATGGAATATCCCTTTGATCAGTTTGGGTCGGCTGTCCTGGCTGTATTCATTCCCATGTTTCTGGACCATCAGCAGCATTTCTCCCTCGGTGGGGCTGATGACAAAGTAGGAAAAAAGAGAAAGTCCTCACCCTGTGCAAGCACTGTTCAGCAGTAGCTGAAGTATTGCTGTGTTATCAACAGTAGTTTAATCACAAATCCACAACACAGCACCATTCAGGCTGCTATGAAGAAAATTAACTTCACTTCAGTAAGACACAGTAGACACATGAACAGTTTTTGTGGAAAAATATTACACTGAATCTTTAGAATTTACATGCTTTAGAATTACTTGAACTAAATTCAATTTAGATATTAAAAACTTCATACATGACATTTAGTATTTCACTTAATCTTATCAAATAAAGGACGATACTATTCCATATGTAAGGATCATTATGCTTCTAATATAAAAAAATACTTCATAAAGTTGAAATAATCTTTCATATTATCAGATGTATCTGAAGTTCAAGGCTAAATGGAATTTTTGATGTAGGAATTCTATTCACATGATATAGTTGCTGTCAGGAAGCCTGTTTTACATGCAGAAGGTTCCTGCTGGCTAACTTAACTCTCTGACTGCAAGGCAGAGCTGTAGCACATCTCTCTTGCTTTGTGAAACGCCCAAGTTGTTCACAGCTGGTTGATGCTGACAGAGTGGGACAGCAAACACCAAAGGTTCACTGTGAATGTGTGAAATAGAGGCATGACAGAATGTGGCAGTAATCAAATGACCAAGTTCCAGTTACTGTATTTCAGGCTTGACAGGCCTCTGTGTATTCTAGTGGTGAAGACAAGTTTCTTCTGTTGCAGTCTGCACAAAAAGATGTTGAAGGAAAGCTCTGAAATCACACAGATAGCCCCTACCAGTGGCCATGTTTTCATATTTTATTTCATTGAGGTTCATAGATCATATACCAAAAGTGAAACTGCTGGGCGATATTAAAAAATTTAAGTTAGTGGGTCATGGTTTCACCAGGTGGTGAAACTGTTCCATCTATTTTAGCATTTCTCTGCAGAGTTTTAATATGTTCTGCTCAGCCTTTTTGTATTTAAACTTAAGTGGAAGTTGACTTCAGAGAATATGCAGAATCTCTTTATTGTGTCTGAACTTCCCAATTTCTTTTTTTTATTTTTTTTTTTTTTGCTATAACATCCTTTTTTTCTGTCTCCTATCTCTACATGTGTACATTTTCTCTGTACCTACATTGGCTTGGTCATATCACAACATACAGAAAGTGTCCAGCACATAGAAAACAGTAATTTCCTATCTGTAAATGAATTGAATAAAAAAATATGAAAGCAACCAGGCAGTAGCAGCAAAGTGCATCAGCATGGCTGACATCATTCAGATGTTTCACAACATTCTGAGTGTTTCACACGGAGTTCTCTGGCCTTCACAGACCTTCAGGAATCTACAAACTTAGTGCTTTGACTCCAGTCTATGCCAGCATCATAGTCAGAGTGAGAGCTGTGTTGCAGAACATGGGGTGCTTGCGCTTCATAAAGAAAGTAAAATGCAGGCTTTTGGACAGTTTCCATTCCTCTGTTTTAGTCTAAACAAGACAGAAGGCGGCATTAGGTTGTGGGAACTGGATGTCAGAAACTAATGAAATGTCAAGTACTGTTGAGGAAAAAAAGCGCTGCTGTGGAATGGAAAATTTTCAACTTTTTCCAAACAGCTTTCTCTAGAGATCCTACTTTTGACATAGGGGACAAAAAATTCATGCTTAAGTAAAGAAAGTTTTAATATTTTTTCCCTAAAATTGAGTTCAATTAGTTTTTGTTAATTCATCATCTTATCTTTAAAATTATAGGTCCTTCCCACTCCACAAATATTCCTTCTGTGGCCAAAATAACTTTCAGTACAAGAAAGAATGGATATGACACTGGTTCCAGAATGAGAGGAATTTCAAGAAAGAATGTATATTGTCAGTAGGTTTCAAATTGATTTATAGGGACCCACGTTTCCGCAAAAAAGGAAAGAAGCACAGAGAGGCAAAACAAAAAGAAGGCTGAGGACTTCTGCTCTACTGGTTTCTGCAATAAGCACTCTTTTTACGTGTCCAAGTTCTATTTTTATGCCTTTAACACAACCCACTCTATCGGGGCTGAGTGGATGGTTTCAATTAGCAAGTGTGGCCACCTACTGGGGAAAAAACAAGGTAAAAATAAATCAGCAATGCACAGAATGTATAAAAATGATACCACCTCGAGCACAGGTAGAGAGCCATCTAGAAATACAACAAACACAAGGACAAAAATTCCATTTCCTGAATTTTATCCTGGGATTAAAAAAATCCCAGTTTCCTGTGACCTATTATTACGATCTAATTTTTACATTACTGTACTTTGCTTTTCCTCTCTATAAATAGTTCTCCCTTCTGACAACTTTACTTGATAGAAATTTAATCTTACAGATTAATGGATCACAAGGCAAGACATAACCAATAATTTTATTTATTAAACTACCAAATATATTGCTTTATTTTGCAGGAAAACTCTAAAATTCAAGCAACAACAAATATGATTGAAATATGAAAAGAACTGAACACACTAAGACATTACAAGAGCTTCTTTAGTTCTCAAGTGGACATGGATGTTCCATACTAGGGGTGTGGTGCAGCCACGTCTACAGCAGAAAAACACATAACTTCTTTTGAAAAAGGGCACCAGCATTTCCACAGCTCCATCATAGTTGATGCTACACATGATGCTTCTTGCCTGGAGAAGACCAAGATACATTTGTATGTGCTGGAAGTTCATGGATCATGGCACTGACAAGTACTGCTGGTGACTTGGACAGCCACAGCAGATCATTAGACAGCAGTGACTGCCTGAGCCTCTCACCTTCCATTTGTAGAAAAGGAATTTAGTTTTAATTTAGCATAATTCATCTAAAGTCCTTACCAAGAAAATGTTAGAGCAGAGAATAAAATGGTGACACCTGGTAATGTTTGATTAATTGCAATTAAGGTCTGTATATTTATCTAAAATTGGTTTTACCATCAAAGGACTATAGAGAATGGAGCAGAACGTGATTAAATTGAGATATTTTGCTGGGAAGAACAGGATAGTTTGCTACATGTCATCAGAGAATAAAAGTCTTTTTAAGAACTGAGGGTCTGTTAAACAGTGGTGAAACTTATTCAGTCTTACCCACGCTGCTTTTCAGAAATAATCCACATCTGTTTCTGAAAGGTAAATACAGTGGGTTAGGTATACGAGGTGTTGACTCATTTAAGACCGTGAGAGCACTCACGTGTCTGATACATGGGGTAGTGCTGACGGGCTTCTCTCACCCACCTCCAAGCTGTGTGTGGGTGAGAGCTGCAGTTTTCTCTAGAGGAACAGCCCCAATATTTTAATAGCATGTGACAACACTTGTGAAAAGGGCAGTATTTTTTATTACAGTAATAAAGATTGTAAGTTTGATCAATCTTTTGACCATGTAAGACCTCATTTCAACCTCAAGAGTCAACCAGCCCGTCTGAAAGCTGGTAGATTTTCAAAGATTTAACAGTTGGTCTAAGGAATGTGCGACCTCTACGGCTGGGCCTGTTATTTTTCTAGATCATGACATTTACAAAACAGCCCAATGCAATTTATTTCCTGACTTTTCGCGAGAGGTGTGAGATGTAAGGGGGGCGGCGGGTGCTGAGGGCGGTGGAGGGAGGGTTGTGAGGGGAGAAGAGGTGGGCGCTGGTATGAGGGGATGGCGGAGCGCTGTGAGGGGAGAAGAGGTGGGCGCTGGTATGAGGGGATGGCGGAGCGCTGTGAGGGGCAGGACGGGGGGAGCTGGGTGCGAGGGGATGGCGGAGCGCTGTGAGGGGCAGGATGGGAGGTGCTGCGTGCGAAGGGATGGCGGAGCGCTGTGAGGGGCAGGACGGGAGGTGCTGCGTGCGAGGGACGGCGGAGCACTGTAAGGAGCAGGACGGGGGCCGGTGAGTGCGAGGGGATGGCGGAGCACCGTGACGGGCAGGACTGGGGGCGCTGCGTGCGAGGGGATGGCGGAGCGCTGTGAGCGCCGGCCGTACCGCGCGTCTCGCACGAGCGCTGCCGACGCCACCGCCGCCGCCGTTATCGAGCGAGCAGAGTAAGCGGTGGCCATGGCGGAGCAGCCACCGCCATGCCCCAAAGAGACGCTCCTCGACGGAACTCCAGACCGGCCGAACGTGAGTACCATCACCAAAGGAGTCCCACCGATGCCCGGGAGCTGCGTCCCGCTTCTGTGCCTTCCTGGGGCGGAGTCTCGCCGAGGGAAGGGGCTGGAGGAGGGCAGCGTGTGGGAGGGGATGGAGCGTCTCCCTGCCAGCCCCCTCTCTCCCAGAGATGAGGCTGGCTCCTTCCCACATCAAAACGGGGACAATTGGACAACGTCCCCTGCGTAGTGTCAGATCCCAGTTTGACTAATTGTGTGTATGATTACAACCAGTTTCGTTATACGTTATTTATTTTTTGATTTCATTGTTTAGGCTGGAAAGTTGAGTCCCGCAGGCAACACGGTTGCTAGTTGTCTCAAAGAGACACCCAGGGTGAGTTGATTCTGTAGAGGTTCCTTTTTTTTATTTTTTTTTTTTCCTATCCCTGCTAATCCCTTCGCTTTTGAAACTACCGTTTATTTCAGTGTTGTTTTTCATCACGTGGAATTGCAGAGACTAGCTGGCAAGATTGGAAAACACTTCTGGCAGTTCATTTTCATTCCACATGTTTTACAAAAGTCACCGTGCTTGCTTAGTTGGGATTAAATATAATTGTTTTAGGCAGTTTTTCCCTCTGGTAATGCAATTAAAGTAATTATTGGGAATTATTATTGCTTCTGATCGAGGTTCTTCTTTACAAGGATGCCTGCCAGAATTGTGAATCCCACTGGACCTTCCCCATGGCCCTGAAGAGTCAGAGTCTACTGAGACACAAATGGATCCCGTAAATCGCAGGTCTCCCTTTAAATGATAATTGAAGAAACCCCAACACCATAGTTTAAATAATTTCCAAAATTGCTTAATTGATGGTGGAATTGTGAATCAGGTTAAAGGTTTCTGAAATTTATGATTGTAACATCTAGTTTTCATCAAGAGCATGTGAACTAGCTGTTACCCAAATTAAAAAAAAAAAAAAAAAAAGGGAAGTGTTGAAACTTAGCAATGCTAGTTTGATAAAATTTAGTCTGGGTTATGTTGACCTTATGCTCACAGTATCAGCATCTGCAGGAGCATATATGTGTGTACTGCAGCCCTAAAGCGTCCTCATATTTTGTTCTTATATATGGAAGGACACAAATGTCTGCAGAACATTTTCTTTTCATGAACATTTTGTGAGTGTCTGGTGTAAACTTGTTTCTTCTTTGCCTTACCTGTAGCCTGTTACTCCCACCGCTGTACGAAAGTTTCGAAATACAACAGATCCAGCTCCTGGTGCTAAAATAATATTCTACGGTAGTGCAGATGATCCCGACATTGCAAGTCACTTGACACATGGCATAAAGTCAACCTCCAAATTCACTGTAAGAATGTGACTCATTTACTCTTGTTTAAGAATGAACCTCTTAAGAGTGTTCTTAATAAAAGCAACTGATGTCCTCATAGTCAGGGATAAAGGTGAGTGATTTATACTCCAGCTTTTCACAGCTGCTGTGAATTACCTGAGTTCTGAGGTCAAATCATAGGACTTATTTAGCATTATTGAAACTGGAAAATATTTGAAGTTCAGTGCCTGTTACCAGTGATGTAACTTTTCGTAGTGACTACTGAATTGTTGGTTTAATTTCAAGATTTAAGTTAATAAACAGCCTTCTGCCCACAAATTTTGCTGCTTGCTTTTTTTTTTTGTGTGGGTTACAGAGATAAAGCCAATTGAGCTCTTAGCAAAAGAGCTGTTATCTGTGAACGCATTTACAGTTTGGTGTAATTATTCTGTATGCTTTCTTACATTTGGCTAGGAACTGATTTTTTTTTTAGCTAAAAAAGTGATGGTTTGGGTATGTCAGACTATTTTGTGTGTAGTCTTTAGAAATTATCTTTGTAATCTCTAATTAAACAACTGATGAGATCATCGGTAATTTTATCACACAGTTAGTGTTCCTAGCTCTAAAAATAGTAGTTGTGTTATTAAAGTGTATTTTTATGAAGGAAGTAAGTCCAGGATGTTGAGTATGCCTATTTATTTGGCATATCCAGAATGAAAGACAGCCAAGTTTTGGTGTCTTTCCTTAGAAGTTTTTTGTTGAATGGATTGATCTGTACTGGATTAGCCTGTACTGTCTGTTGAAGACTTTGCATTGTTAATTAAATATTATCTGTAAGAAGAGTTGGAAGGCTAGTCAGTTTGCTTAGCATGAGTTTGTAGCGATTGTATTTGCTACTAATTTTTTCAATATTTCTTTATATAATATTTAATGAGAGTCTAATAATAAATCTTCACTAGAATCTCCATTACTTTGATAGCTTGAAAAATCAAATCACTTTAGTTTTGGTCACATTATAATTTGACTATAGTTTCTAATATGTGCTAAGAAAAGAAAACCCGCAGTCTGAAAATGTATATATTAAAAAGTGGAAAAGGTAACATAAAAAATAAAAATATCTCACAATAAGTATTTTATTTAGCTGGAAATTTAGCATAGCATTGGCTATCAGTGGTCTTCTCTCAAGATACAGTTTTGATTTGCAACTCAGTGGATAAAATTATGTCAGTGTAACCATGGAATATCTCATTAGAATACTTATGAGCAAACTTTTGTTTGTGTGGGTAGTTGTAGTGATGTGTGAATGATCAAAGTTTGTTGGTTTTCCTGCCTCTGGTGTTGTTTGTGATGTCTTCAGGTAGCTTCATTGATAAGTCCAGTTGCTAAAAGTGAATTTCAAGAAAAGATGCAAGACATGAAAGAAGCAATTTACTCCAGTAATCGTGAAGCACCTTTGGGTAAATCACATGATCAATCTTCAAAGTTACCTGAGGGCTTGGATATAATTAATACTACATTTGGAATGAAAGTCTTCAAAGGTAGGAAAATGTGCCATTAAAACATATTTCCTGTAAATACAAGATAATCTGCAATTTAGTATCTAGCACATGCTCTATGATTCCAACAACTCCATTTTAAGAGAAGAGGTATTATATAAAGCTACTGAAAGGCCTAAACATTTTTCAGTTATGATGAAGAAGCAAGCAACTGAGAACATATGGTAACTACCAGGGCTTTTGGCTTTCTTCCTGTTCTGTCTTTATAGATTTCCTGGGAGAGCTGTAGGGTAGCTGTCAACTTACCTTCCTTTTCCCAACAACTCTAACAGGTCTCATGGAAGAAACTTCCTTGACATTCCTCCACAGACTGGAGGAAATCACATATATATTGCCCGTGTAGCTTTCTTGCAAAAATTCTGTTCATCTGGGTTTCTGTGTTTCTCTCCCTAGTCACATGTCATTATGTGAATAATGAATTAGATGTTTATTCATGTATTCATTAGATGAATATAGATTGACTAGCAATGTGGTAAGAAGTATCTTCCTTCCACAGTATTAGCAACTTCTCTAACAAGGTTTTGTTTACAATTAAGAATGAATGAAACAAGATATCCACCCACCTTAGCTCCCCCAGCCACACATTCTTTATTTGTTTCCAGGTTTAACAGCTGGAGAGCTTGTAAATCCACCAAAAACCTTTGAGGAAGTGGAGAAAGTAGGGAGAGAAGGACATGATTTGTATGTTCTCTCACATGAGGATTATTACGTGGGTAAGTTAAAAGACTGATAAGAAACCACATGAAAAGTTCCTCTATGTGTGTTCAGTGCCTACTGTATGCTATTTTTTGAGATGTAAACTATTAATTTTAACCACTGTATTAATACAATATAAATTATTTTTTAAAATTATGTGATAAAAAAAGCAAGTGAGAGAGCATGATATCAGTTTCTAGAACTGTCAGTCACTTCAGGATAGGCATTTAAAACAGCATAAGAACTTCATGAAGGAGTTGGAAGCCTGATTTCTTTTGGGTGCTCTTTGAAAAGCAAAATATTTCCAGGAAACTAGAAACTCACAGATGACCTGGTTGCCTACTGAGTTTGGCATTGCCTATGCCACTGAAAGCAATCTCAGATTTGAAGTCACAGACTGTGAGCCCAACCCATTCCAGTACTTTTTCCTCTAGTTCCTCTCTTTCATCAGAATGCAAACAGAATTTCAGAGCAGGCAGACTTTCTGATGAGGAGCTTAGCATTAAGGTCTGGTTGTGAAGAATTTCAGGCTGCTGGGTGGCTCTCTGGAATGCAGGTTCCTCAGCCTACAGAATGCTCCCCGTGAGCCTGTGGGCTGTTCCTGCATTGCTTCAGCCCCTGGGGACTGTACCTGTGTGATGTGGTCTGCTCAGGGATGGTTACCCTTTATTTCACAGATCTGCACAGGAGCAGAGTGACAAATAGCACTCTAAAATGCAGTACATTTTTTTTTTTGCAGCCACTTCTGCTTTTCCCAGTTCCATGACTTTAACTTTGGCTGAAAATGTAAATTTTATGTGGAGACTATTACATAGATGTGAAATTATAGTACTTTGTTGTCTCACCGAGAAATTACTCTATAAATAGTATTGGTATAAATTGGCCAAACCTGTAACTTCCTTTCTTCTCTTCTCTGCCTTTCTTTGGTGTTTTAATGGAATTATTCGTTATCTGTTTCTGTCTCTCTTGTAACATCCATCCACCATGGAGAGGCCAAGTCAGAAGCAGTCTGACAGAAAAAAAGTCAACTATGTGCCCCAGCAATAGTGTAAAAAATATCATGCTGCCATACAGTCATATGGAGCTCTTATTAGAAAACATGCAGTGAAAAATATTTTTGAAAGTTCTAATTATCATTCTTTTTAAAAGGTGATTGAAAAGACCTTGAAGAAAAGGAATGACTGTTTTTTCTGTGACAAAAAGACATAGCAAGAGTATATCTGAAAATGCAGCAAGTCAAAAACATTTTTTGCATTTTTTGAAAAAAATAAATCAAATGGTACACATTTCTGCTCTAGTGTAGACATTGTAAAGCAATGTTTGCTTGACCCTCACCACTTAGGCTACATGGTTTAATTTATTCTGTTGGGCTTGTCTTTAATCAGACGTAAAAGAACATCCAACTGAAGCAGTTTTTGCTTTTTATTTTGCCTTTTATCTTCACTTTTGACAATGAGATTGTTCCTAACTACTCAATAAACAGGGAGAATGCAAATGATTTATCTTTAATTGAACAAGTTTATTAGTTATTTGCCTTTGTTTCTTCATTGTTTTGTCTTAAGAATGAAGATACTGGGTACATTTTTCTTCCTTAGGTGTTTTACACAGGTCGAAATGCCTGCTTTTTCTGCAGGGGAATCAGTCAATAGGAAGTATAACTCACACTTTGACAAGTTTTCTGTTTATGGAATGGAAACCCCTCACTATGAAGATGGGCGGAATACAGCCAAGACCTTAAATTGGGTCTTGGACCTGGATTCGTAAGTTGCAATGAGCTAACTAATTAATTAATGGGACAAATTATCAGGAAGAGTGGGTCTTCATATTTGAAGAAAATTGTATATCTCACAATCATATCCTTAGCTGTATTCAACTGAATAGAAAGTTCAAGATGTGATTTTCAGAGCAGTTTATCCAAATAACTTTTAACCATATAACAACTCTTGGCATGTCTTAAGCATTGTGGAAAGCCCTTTGATTTTAAGTAGCAAGATAGTTTAATCACTAAGTTGAGAGGAGTTGCTGTTTTCTTTTAATATATAATCATATTCTAAAATATTATTGAAAAAATATTGAGTATTTAAAAAAAATATGTGCAGGAGTTATTTTTGTAATTTGTAGGAAGAGAGCCCCACACCTTGTGTCAAAACGAATTGATGATTTCAAGGAAAAATACCAGCCTCTGGTTGGAAAAGTTTTTGATCCGTAAGTAAGCAAAGATACCTTCTGTTACAAATAGATCAAGTACAAAATTCACTCACTTTTACCATTTCTCCAATATCTTTTTATGTCTTGGATAAAAAATATTACTGTGTGCTAAATGCTTCCAGTGCAGCACTCATTTAACAGAAAAGGATCTTCTACGTGCCCTAATTAGGCTGATAAGTACACAAGTTTCTAGTAAGGGCTGTACTGTGTCCATGTAGTGAAGTTAGATCTTACTGTTTAAGTGGTCAAGCACTCTTAAAGACATTTTTTCCCCCAGTATTTTGCAATTAGTAAGGTTTGAAAGGACTGGCACGTATCACCTGATGTTTTGGGATTCAACCATTTTGCTTACTCTCTACCACTATTTTTGGTCTTCTTTGTTACATCATCTGTAATCTCACTGTATTGCTTCCTTGGAAAAGGACATGGAACTAAATTTTATTACCTAGCAGCATTTACCAATCTCTGTTGAATCGTTAGAATGACTGACATTTATGACGGAATCTGGGACAGAACAGTGCTTAAGAAGCACCACAGAAGTCATAAGGCACAATGGGGTTAGGATCCAGGTGTGCTGCAGATCTAGGGCTTCTGAATGTATCCAAAGGCTCTTTGCAGATCCTCTAGGTTTCTACAAAAATATATCTGAGGGCTCACTAACATTGACTTTGATAGCAAAAGATAATTTTAAACTCAAGATCCCTTCTGCAAAAATATGTCTGAAGGCTTACTAACATTGACTTTGGTGGTAAAATCTAATTTTAAACTCAATATCCCAGGCTTAGGCTGATTTGGGGAAGTGTTCTCATAAGTGCGTGTCAGCAGCGAGCACAAATACGAGTCGGTTTCTTCTCTCCCTGTCACTGTGTCCCAGCTTACTGTGAGACAGACCTGGAGCATGAGCAACACGGAGCAGTGTGATCAGCCACGGATGGGTTGCAGTGCAGGCTGAAACCCAGCACTAGTATTACAAGACAGACATAGGCTAACTTAATCTTATTTAGTGAATTTTATGCCATCCATGTCCTATGTGCGATAGGAAAATGATAAAAGAAAAATATACATACTAGTTTTTAGATTGTGGTATTTCTATTTCTGTATGTGGCTTTGTGTTTGTTTGTTTTGTGCTTTAGAACAAAGCACTAATTATCTTTTAAATTTTGATGGGCATTTTTGATTCAGATAAGTGTTTTAATTATTTAATTATTAAAAATAAAATTAGCATTATATCTTTTTAAAATTAAAAAAGGAAACAGGTCTTTAATATCAAAAGCAGAATCTTCAATTTTTGGAAAACAGAACTGAAAAAGTTTTCCGCATGGATGTTGGCTTGGTTGCTGGTTGTGGTAGATATAAAATTGCATGTGGAAAAGCAGAGATGTGATTCGATTTTTCCACTTTAGCCAAAAGTAGTTTATTTCAGACATTTCAGTTGGAGATTTTGTCTAAATATTGCTATTATTTGACTACAAGGACTTTTCTTACATGTTTCTATAATTTTCTTTGGAAAAATGGCATAGAATGTTTTTCTTTTTAATGAGCATAAATGTTCAAAAAGGTAATGTTTACATTTGGCTGTGTTCTGTTACGAAACAGTGAATGTTCTAATCAGCTTTGTAAAGGGCTGCATTTCTGGAATGGTAACGTTGAAACAAAGTCCTGATAAACAAATTTCAGGTAAACTGTATCATCCCTATTATTAATCACTTTTTAAAAAATAGTAGCTGAGGTTTTATTTTGGCTATTAATAAACTGTTTGACAATTAACAAAAAATGTCCTTTTTGACAGTATAGCAGAAACTATGAATATTCCCCCAGACCATACATTTGGATTGGTGATCCCTCCAGATGAATGTGGTAAGTTCAAGAGCAGAATAAAATCTTACCCTGCTGATGAAGCTCTGCTGAAGTAATAACTGTTGGTTGTATATACAATTTTCCTAAAATTTTAAGAGGCAAGGTACAAAAATTTGTTGACAGTAAATTTTTGAAATGTAAATTCGAGTGCATTTGAAGCTGCTAGTGGGAAAAAAGTAAATGTCAAAAATAAAGAAGCTTTAGGTTTGGGATTATCATGCTGTTTTTTTTTTTTTTTTAAAGGCTTTTTATCTGAATGTAACAAAATGGGAAATGGCAGAAAACCCTTATTGACATCAAAGTGACAAATTAAAATGGCTATTTAAATCACTCATGCATATTACCTCTCAATGATTTCTGAAGCACTTCTCTAAAAAGAGTAAAAATAACAAGTAATAAATAGGAATAATAAGTTTTTGAAGGTTGCAAGGAGATAGAAAGCAGAGTAAATGAAAACCTCTTAATTTTCATTATCACCAAATTTTGAAATCTAGTCAACTCAAATAGTCAGTGGGATTGATGATGTTTTAATGTTGTGTTTAATAATTAGGGAATACAATCAATAATTGGGAAGCGAAAAGATGAAGTGGATCAAAGTCATACAGTTAGTCTGGGCCAGAGAAAGTCTGTTCAAAGAGTGCATAATCTTTTATATGTTTTACTATGTAGTGTAAGAAAGTTCATGCTGTAAGGAAGGGCAGAAGGAACTGAACAAAAGAGTTGATAATTAACAAGTAGGAAATAATGCTTGTACACTGCTGTTAGAGGGGGATTAGGTAAACTACTCATGTTACTGTACTTTGAATGAACTTCTTGCACTCCAGAAAGTGACATTGCCACCTTGGGAATTTGGATGGAGATTGTAGCTCAGTGTACTAAAGTGTTTAAAAATACTGATAAAGTTAAGATACATGGAAAATGGGGACAGTAACATAAAAATAGTGCATTGTCTTTCTAGAAACCAGTGGTATATAATTATCCAAAATACTAAATTCTGGCTAGTATATAAGTATATACTTATATCTCATAAGTATATGGAACGTGACAGACTGGAAGTGGTAGATCAATAATATATGTTCTTTTTTGCTCAATTATCTGGACATTGAGTAAAAACGACTGCTTTTAGAAGTTTTGGGAAGCAGTGGATAGATTTGTGAAGCTACGTTATGACGTTGCAAAATTTTTGATATTAACTGTGTGTGAGTGGACTAATAATTATAAGGACCATTTGATCTTGCAATGAAATGGCTGTATCAGCTGTTCAGCAGTGCTGAAAATCAGCATCTTGAAACTGAAATTCTCCTTTTCCTAATGAATGCAACCTTTTTTTTTTTTTTTGGTAAATGTCTGATTACTGTATATGCACAACTAGTTGAGGAATTGTTCATTTTTATAGATGTTCATGATCTTCTTCACGTCCGGGTTCCATGTGAGTTCCTCCGTGGGAAGGACAGAGAAAGAGTTATCTTGATTGCAGTTCGAGAAAGTCTGAAGAAAGCCAACTATAGGAATTTTGATGTGTTACTAGAAGCATTAAGACATTTTGATAAGGTTAGTGCTCTGAAAAGGTATAAATGTAAAGGAATGTGTGACATTAGCACTTGTGTGCTGTAGAGATACAGACGTAAAGAAACACAAGCATGGCAAGGTCAAATGGTCCTTATAATTATTAGTCTACTCACA
>VYZP01037037.1:0-29376 GCA_013400635.1 Hypocryptadius cinnamomeus | reverse complement strand
GGAGGAAATGAGTTCTTATCTGTGAGATTTCTACCCTGGAGGTGGCTGTGCCACAGCTGTGGGTGGCATCTCTGCTGGGCAGAGCTGATTTGGTGGTCCTGGTAGTTACCCCTGTTGGGGCTTCTGCAGCAGTGGTGGGGTAGCAGCTCTGGCAGGAGGCTCTAGAGCAGCCCTGAGGCTGGTAAAATTCTGCTGGGGCCGGATCTGCCCACACATGGTGTGGCACTGGATTTTCTGGAGGGTCACCATTTCCTCCTCTCCCCAGTTCAGTTCTCTGCTCCCCCAGTTCGGTTCTGTGATGTGACACGCAAACACGGAGAGCTGTGAGGCTCTGATGCCACTTCTTGTGCTGTTTGCAGTCCAAGCTGGGGGATCAGCCATCTCTTCCCGCCTTGGTGAGCCGGATCATCACCATGGCAGACGTGAACCATGACGGGAAGGTGTCCCTGGCAGAGGCCAAATCCATCTGGGCGCTGCTTCAGCTCAACGAGTTCCTCCTCATGTTCTCCTTGCACGAGAAGGAGCACACGGCCAAGCTGCTGGGGCACTGCGGGGACCTTTATGTCACCGAGAAGATCCCCCACACCTCCCTCTACGGGGTGGATGTCCCCCCTTTCCTGCAGTCCCTGCTGCCTTCCCTCGCCCACCAGCTCATCCACCAGTGGTTTGCGCCGGCCTGGCCCCGGCGCGCCAAGATCGCCATCGGCCTCCTGGAGTTCGTGGAGGAAATCTTCCACGGGACCTACGGGAACTTCTACATCTGCGAGAGCAGCCTCAGGAACGTGGGCTACAACGACAAGTACGACTTCAAAATGGTCAACCTGCGCAAGGTGGCGACGGAGATGACAATCAGAGGCTTCCTCAAGGGCCGGCACTGTGAGCAGAACGGGGACTGCACCTACGGGCGGGACTGCACGGCCACGTGTGACAAGCTCCTGAAGCAGTGCAAGAGTGACGTGGTGCAGCCCAACCTGGCCAAGGTGTGCGGGCTGCTGCAGGACTATCTGCTCTATGGAGCTCCCCTGGAGCTGAAGGAAGAGCTGCAGAAACAGCTCCGAACTTGCATGACCCTCAGTGGCCTGGCCAGCCAGATGGAAGTGCACCACTCCCTCGTGCTCAACAACCTCAAGACCTTGCTCTGGAAGAAGATTTCCAACACCAAATATTCCTAACGAGGGAAGCACTGCCCTGGAGTTTCCAATCTGTGAGCTTGGAGTGAGGTCCAAGGGCTGAAGGCCTGTTTCTCCATCCTCTCCCCGCCAGGAAAAACACACCCTGCACAGGGAGTTCAGCAGAGCTGCAGCCCCTTCTCCTTCATGGAAAACCCGGCATCATGACTCGCACCACCCAGCAGGATCAGGGATGGGTCGGCAGGAGCGGAGCTGGGACACGGAGCTGGGCTGAGCAGGCTTGGGGGAGGAAGGAGACACGGAAAGGGATAAGGAAGCAGAGCCCAGCTGGATGCATCAAACTGTTCCTTGATGAGCAGGGAAGCAGAGCAAAGCGATGGGAATGAATCATTCATGCTGTACTTGTCACATCTCCTTTTGAGGAACGGCTCTGATGTAAATAAACAGCTTTTACGTGAATCACACCCGTCCATCAATAGCCAAACAGCAGCCTGTTAAGTACCAGCTTGTTTGTGATCTAAAAAGGAGGAAAAGGTAGATTTCCCCTTTCAAAAGTCTCTCCTTAAGTGTCTGAGTCATCTGCCATCAGCTCCAGCTGTCACACAGGAAGCAGATCAGCTGTCTGTTGCACCGTGGAGAATCGTGGCAGTTCTTTGGTTCCGTTTTTAAGTGCCTGACCCTGACGGTGATGCCGTGAATTGTGAGAGGCTCCCCCCAGCTGCTCCTGCCCCCAGTCTGGAATTGGCAGCACAAGCCATTCCCTCACGTGTCTGCTCTGGAAGCGGCCGAGGCCAAGGATGGCTTAAAGGCAAAGGGCTAAACACGAACTGACCCCTCCGTGTGCTCGGGTGTCACTGCCCACCACACTCAGAGCAGGGATAAGCCAACCCCTCCGTTTAATTCTCCAAAAACTAAGCTGGGCTTGCCCTGCAGAGGTTGAAGGTTAATACCAGAATAATCCAGTGCTTCTCTCATTATTAAAATGAATTTCCAGGCAAAGCTTTTAGCAGGTCTCCAGACATTTTTTTTGGCTGTGTCTGCGCTCCCAGGGCTCCAGCTATGGCTGTTTCCTTGAAATGCTCAATTATGGCAATCTTACAGCTCTGGGCAGGGAGGAAGAGCTGGGTAAACTCCCCCAAGGTTGCTCTGTTCCCAGCACAGCCATATCCTGCTGCTGGAGCGTGTGTTGCTTCTCCTGCCAACAATTCCTTAGGGAAATGAGCGTGCAGCTGATGTGCAATCAGAAAATAAAAATACGCCTGACACTGCAGCACCAGGGCTGCAAATTTAGGAGCCCTTTGGGGAAAAAGATCAGGATTTTCCTTCTGTTGGTTCTTGAGGATCCTCAGCACCTCTCACTGGGCACATTTTGGTGTCAGGAGTGCTCCGTATCCAGCAGAGCCACCAGAGCTCACTCCCTGCTGAGGAGTGGCCTGTGAAATGTGATTTCTCCATGGAAAAGGTGAGCACTCCCAAGGATTCTGTGTTTGAAGGGTTCCTCAGCCCAGATTGGGTATGGGCACTGCCAAGGTCCTGTCTGCAGGTGCAGGTTCAGCTGCAGGGAGGGGAAGGCAGGGCTGGAATTCACTGGAATTCTGTAAGGAGGCTCCAGGCTCCTCAGCCCTTGTCCTGCATCCCCATGGCAACAGCTCCCCTGACAAATCCATCTTCTCCTGCCATTAGCAAAGGACTCCAAGGCCCTGCCAAAATCCCCTCCTCAGGGTGGCAGAAAAACCATTTTTCATCCTTCCCTCCATTGTTTACTCCCACTAAATCCCTGCTGTTCCCTTCCCTCAAAGCAGTGTTAAAGCACCTGGAGAAGTGGAGGAAAACAGTTTTCCCAACATCAAACCTCTCTAAATGTTTATGAAGAGGTGGCCCCTGTAGCTGAGGCCAGGCCCTGACAGTTTAATTGAAAAAAGTCACTTTGTGACAATTGTTGCATTAATGCACACCCCCGTGGCCCTGGACACTCCCAGGAATTGTGCTCACACGAAGTGAGTGCAGTTTACCAACCACTCTGGGATACAGGAGAGAAATGAGTCCAGGGAAAGCTGTTTTACACTGAAATTCCTCCAGATTCCCCACAGCAGATGGAAAAAAAGCCAGGACACTCCAAGACTGACAATGTGATCTCACTGGATCCCCTCTGTGCCCAAGGGGATGGAGGTAAAACCTTAAATTGCTTCAAAACAATCCTAAATTCTCACATCCACAAAGTCTTACATCCTAGAATGGTTAAAAAATAGCATTACTTGGGGTGCTACAAACACACAGCATAATCCTTTCAGTCTTGTAGGTGGCATCTTTATTTAGGGTTTTTTTTTTATTTAAATCCTTCTTAACCATGTAGAGAAAACACAGATGATCAAGTTTTAGGAATCTCCAAGCCATCAGACGTGGATGCTGCCAACCAGTTCTCAGTTTGTCAGACATTCTGCAGCTCAAGGCATAATCTGCAAATAAAAAAAATAAGGCCCAGGATGTCAGAAAAGTGGAAAAACAGGCAAGAAAAGAGAGCAATAAGGTCAATCCTAATGAGCTAATTAACCCTTGCCATCCAGACTCTGCTGCCCTCATTGTCTTGGGATTGTCCCAAGAATTTTCACATCCCAGGGGAAATAAAGATGAAATATAAAATGAAACCACGTTTTAAGGCTCTGTTATCAGGGTTCACAAGGAAACTTTTAGACAGGGATTTCCTTCAGTCCAGAAGGACATGGCACAAATTCAGAAGCTCTTTGGCGTGACATCAGAAAGGTTTTGGAAAAATATCTGGCTGGGGGAGTTTAGGAAAGGGATAATTTAAGAGCAGGATAGCTGGAGCCTGCTCTGGGTTATTCCATCACTGCCTAAAAATCCAAGGTGAGTTTGCCAACTGTGGTGCAGAGCCAAGCTATTAATAGCACATGGAAAAAAAAAAAAAAAAAATCTGGGCTTATTCCAGCCTTTAAAGCCATGACATAAACCAGTCCTTGATGATGAAGGGCTGAGCTATGTGCAGAGTTTTTAATTTCTCTCTAAAGCACTTCATGTAAAACATTCACATTTTCCACAGCTGAGAGCCACTTTTTCCTTCAGTAAAGCAATATCCATGGCCCAGGAGTGCTGCTCGGGGAAGGGCAGTTCCAGTAAAAGCCATCAGGAAAATGTTCATGGTTCTGCTGTGCCTCACACAGGGAGTTCTAAAGAGACACTCATTAGCACTCAGTGCCCACACAGGACCCCTGGAGTGAGGAAAGCCTGGTCAAAAACCCCAAACACAGATTGCAGGTTAAAAGAAGTCAAGGAATTTAAATAAAAGAGCCACATCCTCAAGCATAACCACATCCCCACAACCTTATTAAGATTCTTTTCCAAACCCAGTGACTTCTGCCAATTAAAGGGCTCACTTTGCACCACTGAGGCCCCTTTGGCCCTATAATGGCCATTTAATGAGGTTCCCATCCAGCAGTGCCAGAGTTACTCACTGCAAGCCTCAGGGTCACATCTCTGCGTGCCCAGAGCTGCTCTCGCTCGGTTTCTGGTGTCCCTCAAGAAGGGACAGTGACACACGGCACAATTTGGATACAGGGACACTGTGCACAGGGTTTGGAGCAACCTGGCACAGCAAAAGGTGTCCCTGATGGAGGGAAGGACCGCAGGCCAGTGTCCACCCTCCACCATTCCCCACTAAAGGCAAGAGAGCAGGGAAAGAACAGCAAATGTCAGTGTCAGGTTGTTGAGCAATCCTGAGAGCTCACAGGGCTCAGAGCACCAGGGAAGACATCGCCTGTTGCTGTCTGCCACCGAATGACACAGGCGTGGCACTGCAGCCACGCCTGCAACACGAGCTGGGGCAGGGCTGCAGCTCACCTGCAACACGAGCTGGGGCAGGGCTGCAGCTCACCTGCAACACGAGCTGGGGCAGGGCTGCAGCTCCCAGCACTGCAGCTCCCAGCACTGCAGCTCACCTGGGCTGGGCCCCTCTGGTCTGTCTCGGCTCAGGGCTGCCTCTGGAAAAGGAGGAAACACATGGACAGCCTTTAGACACAGCCCAAAGCCTGGCTGCACAGGTGCTGCAGGAATTTAAAAGGAATCAATTAACAGCAAAGGAATATTTTTATTTTCTGACAGGATGAACTCCCAGTGTTGCCACGTGGTTTTACAGATCACTTCCACTTATTCTTCTGTAACACAAGTGGCACCCACAGGACCAGAAACCCACGTGCAGCCTGTGCTGCAGAGAACAGAAGCTCCCATCCTGGATCATCCAGATCTCACATTCCAAGCAGCTCAGAGCTGGTTTTCCCCAGTCTCCTGAGGCTGATTAAGGATGTCAGGCTATCAATCACTCTGAGTGCTCACGGGGTGCAGAACAAACGAGCGTAGAACATAGCCTGGGTCTCTCTTGCCACTCTTTGACACAAAGATGCCACAGCAGCCATCTCTGCAACGCCAGTGGCAGCCTGGGGGGAACAAGTAACCCCAAAACGCTGAAAAAAATCTGAATTATGGGTGGATGTCCATCCCTGGAAGTGTTCAAGGCCAGGCTGGATGCAGCTCTGAGCAGCCTGCAAGAGTGGAAGGAGTTCCTTCCAATCCAAACCATTCCATGATGCTGTTATATTTAAAAGAAGATTTTATCACCCATTTAAAAGCAGTGCTACCAAGGTATTTGCTGCATGTGCAGACACCACATGGAACACTGCACTTACACTGAGCAAGGTGGCTGAAGCTTGCTTGGGCAGCCTTTTCCTGAAGGATCACCCTTCATTTCTGAACTCACACTATCCTGGTCGCTTCATTTTTTCTTCCACTGCCAGGCTGAAGAAAGAGAAACAAAGGAAAAATGCTGTTAATGATTGCCTAACAGCCTTTTTTTGGGGCAGCACACCACTTAAATGAAAACCAGAGAATTGCAACAGTTAAAAGAAGGATATCTACTGAAAATTCATGCTAGCTACTGAAATCGTTGAAAACATTTTCCTGAGAACCTAAAATCCCTAAATTTTCTTCCTTTTTTCAGTGGAGTATATTAAAAAATACACATATGTGTATGCTTTATATTATATATATATATATATATATATATATATTATATATACATACACCTTAAAATATATTCGGTTCACAATATATGAACATATTATTAATTACAGATATTTTGCTTCTAGCGCATTCCATGATTCGCGGGATTTGCAGCGCACGTGGCAGCTCCCGGAGCCCCCCGAGCCCCGGGGCCGCTCGGGGCCGGGCCTGGCCGCGGGGGAAGGGCCGCTCCCCAGCCTCACCTCGCTCGTGTCCTCCCGCCGCAGCCGCTCAGCGCCGGGGCCGGCGGGAAGCGGCACCGGCCCTGAGGGAGCCTCGCCACAACATGGCGGGGGAAGGCGCAGCTGTGGAGCCGCCTCCACCAGCACCGCTTTCCTGCGCCTGAGGGACGCAGGGCTCTCCCGCTGGCCCCGCCGGGAGAGGCCGAGGCCGAGGCCGGACCCGGTCCCGGTCCCGCTGTGGCACCCCCAGAGCGCCGCTCCCGCTGCCCCGCGCCCGCCGAAAGGGGGAGGAGCGCCTCACCTCTCCCTTATATAGTGCAGGGAACGGGCGAGCATGCGCGCTCGCTCTTACGCCCGCGAGCGCCCCCTGCCGGGCGGGAGGACCCAAAGCCGGGAGAGGGCGGGGCTGGGACCGCGGCCGGGGACACGGGAGGGGACACGGCATGGGACATGGCATGGGACACGGGAGGGGACATGGCATGGGACACGGGAGGGGACACGGGAGGGGACATGGCATGGGACACGGGAGGGGACACGGAGGCCTGCCCAGGACTGCTCTAGGGTTCCCACGGAGACACGAGGCTACTAAGGGATGGATATTCCTTTTCTTAGCTGCTCATGGAGTCCCCCACTGCCCGTGGTGGCAAAGGTTGGGCTCCCAGAGTGTCCCGGGACAAAGTGGGGACCCTCTGACCCCCACTGAGGAGCCTCTCACCCTGCATCAGCCACCCTGAAATATCCCCAGCTTGGGGACATCCCTTCCCTCCCACTGCCTTGACCGCCCTGATCAGACTCCCCGTCACATTCCACTAAGGAAAAACCCAAAAAGGAACACAGAGATAAACCCCTTTATTTGCTAAGAACAGACACAAGGTACAAGTGGTTTCAGGTGACATCACGAGCTCAGGAAGGCCACAGGACAGCTGCACCTCCCTGCAACAGTGACAAACTCAAGGACAGGAGCCTGGCTCCGTTTTCCCTTGCATTGCTCTGGACAATTTTTTGGAGGTGGAGACCCTCTGTGGCTGTGACCTCTGTGGGATCACCGTGCACAGGACCGGGGGTCCCCTCCCAGCCAGCCAGCCGTGCCAAAAGCCGGTGCCGGCTGCAGAGCCAGCCCCGTGCAGTCGGAGCAGAGGCACCGAGCCCACCCCTGGGGCTCTACCTGCCCTCGGCTTTGCTCCGCAGCTCCTCGATGGCCTCGCTGTGCCGCCTCTTGTCCTTGGCACGGACGATGGCCATCCTGAAGAGCTTGCAGTAGAGCTCCACGGCCGCGGGGCTGTCGTCATTGCCGGGAACGGGGTAGGTGATCAAACACGGGTTGCAGTTCGTGTCCACCACCCCAACCGTGGGGATGTTCATCTTGGCCGCGTCGCGGATGGCCACGTGCGGCTCGAAGACGTTGTTGAGGGTGCTGAGGAAGATGAGGAGGTCGGGCAGGCGGACGCCGGGGCCGAACTGGATGGGGGCGTTGGTGAGGAGCCCGCCCTGCCAGTAGCGGGTGTGCGCGTACTCCCCGCACGCCCGCGCCGTGCTCTCGACCAGGTGGCAGAACTGGCGCCGGCGGCTGACGAACAGGATGATGCCCCCGCGGTAGGCGATGTGGGCCGTGAAGTTGAGGGCCAGCTGCAGGTGCTGCATGGTCTGATCCAGGTCGATGATGTCCTGATCCAGGCGGCAGCCGAAGATGTAGGGCTCCATGAACCTGCGGGGGCAGCGGGAGGGCGGCACGGGGGGGAACACGGGGATGGGGTGCGTAGCCATGATATTTTATGAAAAATCCTATTGCCAGGATTTTTCCCCTGAGAAGCTGAGGAGCCTCAGCAGAGAAATGTTAACAATTATTATCTGCTGCTGTGGAATGCAACAGGTGGTTGTTCAATTGGTCCATGTGGATTGTTTCTAATTGATGACCAATCATGGTCCAGCTGTGTGGACTCTCTGAGCAGTCACAGGATTTTGTTATTGATTCCTTTTCTATTCTTGCTAGCCTTCTGATGGATCTTTTTTCTCTATCCTTTTTAGTATAGTTTTAATATAGCATTTAATATAATATATATCATAATATAATAAACCAGCCTTCTGAAACATGGAGTCAAGATTCCTGTCTCTTCACCTGTCCTCAAGAGCCCCGAGGGTTCCACTGCAACATGGGGTGTGCAGGCATTGAGTGTTTCTGGATCTGGGGGCCCGCAGGAACCACCCCATGCTCCTGCTCCTGGCTGATAGCACAGGTGTGCCCTCGTACCCAGCATCTGTCCCCCTGCCACACCCTCCCACTGCCCACATTGGGGGGATCCCTGTACCCTGTCCTGTGTGGGCAGCTCCAGGCTCAGACCAATCCAGCAGACGTGGTCTGAGGAAGCATTCCTGATGTCAACAAGCACTGGATCACGAAAAGCATCACTCACCTGTGCCGACATCCCTTTTTGTGGCCCAGGTGCACCCGAGCATCAAAGAGATCTTTCAGGGTGAAGAGCTCCTTCACGCTGAAGAAGTCGGGGTGGTTGAGAGGCTCTGTCAGCAGCTTGTCATCGTCAGCTGAGAGAGAGAAAACAAATACTCACTGTGCTTGGGGGGACGAGCCGGGACTGCAGAGAGGATGCACCGCGCCCGGCTACTGCGAGGCGGGGGCATCGCTCAGGGGCTGGGGTGCCAGGGGTGCCCGGCAGCACTCACCGCGGGGCCGGCTGCCTGCCGGGGCCCTGGCCGGGACCGGGACGGTGCTGTAGAGCCGCGGGGCTGCTGCGGGACAGAAACACGTGTGTCACACGGGGGTGGCCGGGGCGCTCCGGGCAGGACCGGGCCGGGCCCCGCCGCTCACCTGCCCGCAGGAGCCGCGGCACCGCCATGCTCCGAGCCCGCCGCAGGGCACGGAGGAGGAGGAGGAGGAGAGGGGGGAAGGTCAGCGGCGCTTTCCGCTTCCTGCGGGGCGGGGCGGGCGCACCTCGGGGCGGTTGCGGTCGCTGCCCGCCCTCCGCGTTTGGTCGCCGGGTAACGCTCCGTCCCCGCGGCCCGGCCCGGCCCGGCGCGGCGCGGCGGCTCCGCCATGGCCCAGCCCAGCCCGGGCGTGCCCCGGCGCTTCGAGGAGCTCACCTTGTACCGCGGCTACGGGTGAGCGCCGCTCCGGGCGCGGCCCCGCTGCCCGCTGCCCGCGCTAGCTGTGCTCTCCCCCCGCAGGCAGCCGCCGGCTCACCCCCGCTTCCGGACCGCCAACCAGACCTACGGCAGCAGGGCCCCCACGGTACACGAGCTGCCGGTACGAGCCCCCCGGCGGACGGAGACACCGCCCAAAGCCGCGTCCGGCCCGCTGCACGCAGCCAGGCTTTGCAGGTGCTGTCGATGTTGGAGTTTAAAACATCCTTACCCCCCCCTCCCCGTACCTTTCTCGCCCCCGCAGAGCTCCTTCCACACCCTCCCGCACAAGTTTTCGGATCATCTGGGCAGGATTGGCATGTGCAGGAACGGAAGCCTGAACACGTCCCTGGAGAAGAGCCACTGCACCGGCCCCGACACCTTCATCACCGCCTACGAGCACCTGGACTTCCACCCCAGCTACAACCCCAGCGGCCCCTCGCACTGCAGGGACCAGCCGCTGTAGCCGGCTTTAGTCTGCCTTGATCCTAAATGGACCCACTAGATTGCAGAGGGAATGTTTTTAGGGGTAATATAGTGAAGATTTAATGTGGTTAAGTGTCAGTTAGGTAGCTCATGTGAAGTGTTTTACCTAATTTATCAGCAGCATATAAATACTAGGATAACATAAATGCCGTTTTTATCCCCTCATCCCCTTCTCTGTCACTAATGATCCTTTACACTCTTGCCTTATGTACTACATATCATTAAAAATTAAGATCTCAACTGCTTCTCTACTATTTAATGAATAATCAATCTGCAGGTTTTCCAGAGGTATTCATTAACTCTTTGGANGGGCCGGGCCCCGCCGCTCACCTGCCCGCAGGAGCCGCGGCACCGCCATGCTCCGAGCCCGCCGCAGGGCACGGAGGAGGAGGAGGAGGAGAGGGGGGAAGGTCAGCGGCGCTTTCCGCTTCCTGCGGGGCGGGGCGGGCGCACCTCGGGGCGGTTGCGGTCGCTGCCCGCCCTCCGCGTTTGGTCGCCGGGTAACGCTCCGTCCCCGCGGCCCGGCCCGGCCCGGCGCGGCGCGGCGGCTCCGCCATGGCCCAGCCCAGCCCGGGCGTGCCCCGGCGCTTCGAGGAGCTCACCTTGTACCGCGGCTACGGGTGAGCGCCGCTCCGGGCGCGGCCCCGCTGCCCGCTGCCCGCGCTAGCTGTGCTCTCCCCCCGCAGGCAGCCGCCGGCTCACCCCCGCTTCCGGACCGCCAACCAGACCTACGGCAGCAGGGCCCCCACGGTACACGAGCTGCCGGTACGAGCCCCCCGGCGGACGGAGACACCGCCCAAAGCCGCGTCCGGCCCGCTGCACGCAGCCAGGCTTTGCAGGTGCTGTCGATGTTGGAGTTTAAAACATCCTTACCCCCCCCTCCCCGTACCTTTCTCGCCCCCGCAGAGCTCCTTCCACACCCTCCCGCACAAGTTTTCGGATCATCTGGGCAGGATTGGCATGTGCAGGAACGGAAGCCTGAACACGTCCCTGGAGAAGAGCCACTGCACCGGCCCCGACACCTTCATCACCGCCTACGAGCACCTGGACTTCCACCCCAGCTACAACCCCAGCGGCCCCTCGCACTGCAGGGACCAGCCGCTGTAGCCGGCTTTAGTCTGCCTTGATCCTAAATGGACCCACTAGATTGCAGAGGGAATGTTTTTAGGGGTAATATAGTGAAGATTTAATGTGGTTAAGTGTCAGTTAGGTAGCTCATGTGAAGTGTTTTACCTAATTTATCAGCAGCATATAAATACTAGGATAACATAAATGCCGTTTTTATCCCCTCATCCCCTTCTCTGTCACTAATGATCCTTTACACTCTTGCCTTATGTACTGCATATCATTAAAAATTAAGATCTCAACTGCTTCTCTACTATTTAATGAATAATCAATCTGCAGGTTTTCCAGAGGTATTCATTAACTCTTTGGATTTCTTGTAGAAAGTTTGTGTTTCTTCTCTCTCCAAACTACAAAGTTTTAAGAAATTATTCAAATAATGACAAGTAATCAAAAAGATTTTTTTTTAAAGTTTTATTGGAACAACTGTAGGTACAGGCAAAGAAACTGCATCAGTTGGACAGGGAGTGCACTGAAAGAACACCTGAATATTTTTGGCTTAAAAATGGGTTTTCAAGAGAAACTACTCTGCCTGTTTATGGATGAAAACCAGTCCCACCTTACAGGTGTAACAGAATATGAAAAATGAGCATAATATTATTCAAACTGTTTGCTAAAAATATAAAAAATGAGTGTAACATGTCCAAACACCACTGCAATTGATACCCTTCACATGTCAGAAACATTCCCTGTTTGTGGCATGTGGCAAGAGCTGGGTAGATCCCCCAGCTGCAAACACCAAAAATAATGAACTGGAACAGGTAAATAAACTGAGCAGAAATGGGCCTGAAAAGTTAACATTTCAAAGATTTAACATCTGAAAATAAATAAGCAACCCTCTTCCATTTGCTGTGATCCTCGTATCAGACTCTAGACAATACCTGGAGCTTCTTTAGAACTTCCCTTTCTTCTCCTGAAATGAGAAAATAACAAAGTGCTGCATCAATAGAAATAGTTGTGACAATGTTACATGTATTTTTATCCACAGATTTTTCTGCAGGTGGCATAATTTAGGGATAAGGCTGCCTCTTAAAAATATTAACAGAGTGGATTCTGTCACATATTTTCCCACTCCATCTGAAAACACCCACGTCTTCTTTCTTGCCTCAATTTCTTCCCTTTTCATTTTATTCTTGAAACCAGTTCCTTTGAAGAGTTTGGCATGCAGTGTACCCAAGTGTTCAGAGGTTAGACCAAATGCACTTTTTAAAAAAGAAATACCTGTGCAAATTCAAAATATAATTCTAAAAATGACTCATTTTACCACACAGGATCTACCTGAAACAATCTCTTTCTAATCTGTCTTTTGAAAGGAAGATTATCACATTTGCAGATAAAATTACGTGAGGCTGAACTATCACCAACTGAAGGGATGAACAATTTAAAAGCTTCTACATTAATAAAAGAAATGGGGGCAGGGATCTTCCTGCCTTGTATAAAGAGCAGCTACATGTCAAAACACGTGTTCCTAAAACAGCAGCAAAGAACTGGGAATAAAACCATTAAGGGAGTCCTTACTGTCCCTTGAGGATCCTTGAAGATTGTTCCCAAAGCACCCAAAACCAGTCACTGGGGTAAAAAATGAAGCAATAAACCTCTTTTCAGATTTATCTGACAGCTGTGGTATTGCAGCCAGGATCTGTAACTCACCAGAGCCGTAATAAAAAACACCAAGTGGTTTAAGCACTTAATATCTAAATTAACAAAAGCTTTGTGCTCTGACTGGAAAGAAAAATTAGCATTGTGCATTTTTTAAAATATGAACCAGCACTCATTAAGAAAAAGGTAACTTAATAAGCTTTAGAAGAGCTGGGTTCCTTGTATCTACTGCAATAATTATAATTAATTGGTGTCTCAGGAGGGTGAGTAATGGAAAGAAGGAGTTTTCTGGACACTCCCCAGAGCTGGCACTGGAGTAGCAGGGCTGTGCAGTCTGTGCCCACTCTGTGCCCTCCCTGGGGCTCTCATGGGCACTATGAGCAGGAAATAAAATCTGCTTTTGGAACTGCTTTTATGAAGATTCAGCCTTGAGAGATTCGTGCTGCAGTCCCAACCTTGGTACCACAAGTGGGAATTTATTGCCACTCAAGATAATCTTTTTCATTGCTCAGCTGGTCAGCCTTTAGTGATGTGTAAGAGGGATTTCTTATTGCTGCAAACCACCAGACTTCTCCTTTCTGAACAAGTTCTCTTTTCTCAAGTGATGAGAACTAGGCCAGGATGAGGACACTGCCACTGGAACCTGGCTGTTCAATTCCAGAGATGCTCCTTGACACTTATTTAATTACACAAGCAAAGATTCCACCTCTTGACCACAAACACCAGGAAAGAAATCTCTTGGTGTTCTGCTACCACAAGCACCATTCTCACCTCCCAAAAGCCACCCCTTTATATTTTGTAAATTCTCCTCCTTCATTTTTTTTGTTACAAAGAATTAATGACATCCTCAGTCAGGAGGGAAGAAGAGGAAACACAGAAATTATTACTCACTCAAGATGATGACACAAACCATAGGAACACTCCAGTTGCACGGTCCATGGGCAGAACCCCATTTATTAAACATTAGAAACTCAGCAATGTACACCAGTTCCTATATACAAATCAAGTTCATCAATTAAAATAAAAAAGTGCTGTTTGAAATCAGGTTTTATTTAAAGCACAAGGTAACTGGAATTGCATTTTAACTGGGAGTGGATCAGGTACTGAGGACACAGACACAGCAACAGGGGCACGAGACACCTTTGAAGTCTTAATGTGGATTTACTGAAAACTTTTGAGAAGAAACATTCAGCTTTTTATACAAACAGTACAGAGTGCTTCCAACATCTCTAGGAAAATTAAGTATACAGTTTAATCCTTTTAAAGCAAGGTACTTGGAAAACTTCTAGTTTAAAATACCAGCCTATTGACCTATTCCAAACAAAAGGCTCAAATCCTGCAACGGAATCAAGGCAGAGCAAAAGATAAACCTGTGAAGAGGGAGTGCAGGCACTGAGCTAAGGAAAAACCACTTTTCCAAGGTATCCTACCACAAAATGGAGATGAGTTAACACACTGACCTTTAAACAACCCGGCCAGCCAACCCCAGGGCTACAGAAAGGTGGCTGGACAGTCAGAAATGCCAAGTGAGCACTAGGAACATGTTTCAAACGTAGCTGCACGACAGCATGAACACACCAAGGATGTTTATTTCTCTACATGCCACAGTCACTACTCTATGCTACACCGTATTTTGCCCACGTTCTGCATCACACCAGGGACACCACGGGATTCTGGATCCAGTCTTGGCTGCTTTTGCTCCATTTTGCAAGTTTAAGGCCAGCCTGGAGGAAGACTCCTGAAGTGACTGAGAAACAAAGTGATGCTAAGTGGTGGTTTGGCTGAGAAGTTCTGCAGAAGAGCAGACAAAGAGAATATCAGATCAATTCACAGGGACAAGATGTGAGAACAAACTCCTCCAAGGACTTCACAACACAAAAATGAAAATGAAAGAGCCAAGAGCTCCAATTTACACCTTTTGAATTTGCAGCGAAACCAGTGTGAGGGCACTTTTTTGTGTGTGTGATGTGAATGTGCTACTTCAATCCCGTTGAAAGTCAGTACAAATAAAAAGATAGTAGTGAAAAAATTGCTTTATTCTGGCTGCTGGAAATGGAGGCAGAGAAAGAGCCTGAAGAAAGAACAGTGCTGAAAATATCCGTGGCTGAAAAAATCCGTTTGTGTTGTGACTTCCTACAGCAAACCCAGCTTTGCTTTATTGCACCAAAATTGTCAGTGAAAAGTTCACAGAAATGTAACATTTTAAAAACCACTTCTGAAAAAGGAAAGTTAAGGGCACTCAGTTCCAGAAAGTTCATTCAGGAAACCAAAAGCCATCTCTGGGTAACTGCAGGGCATCAAAAGGAGAGTTGAGAATTACAGGAATTGCTTGAGCTCTGCAGGCCCGATAGTACAGAAATCCAGGGAAATCCAGGGAAATCATGTTGTCTGAACAGACACACTCCTTCACTTGTCTTGGAATGCAATTGTGGTTGGAATCATCTGCTAGCAGGAGGTTCTGGGTACGTAAAACGACTTTTGAGCAATTGCTGAGATCACTTTGCACAGGAAGTGCAGACAGAGTCATCCACTTGATTGACCTGAATTTGCATTTGTATCTTCCAGGCTGGATCTCCACACCCACAGCTGAGTTCTGCTCAGGGACCTCATCCCACAGTCCTCAGGGTGGGAAAACTGAGCTCCAGCAAAACCCACCCCACAGGATTGTCCTGAGGCAGCTGGGATGTGCCCAGTGTCACATCTGCATTGCTATCCAAGGCTGTGCTTTCCTAGGATCTCTGAACAGGCTCCCAAATAAATTCTGTGCGCAAACAGGTTTCCCTTTGAGAGACAATTAGAGGCCTCATAATTTAAAGTGTGATTAGCCAATATCTTATCTACAGTAACTACAGCATCCTGTAGGAATGCAAGCCCTAGAAATCATTATAAAAAATATTTCCTTAGAGCACTTTAAATAATTTACAAAATTCTACAAAAGCTACGAATGTCTATCCCTGTTAAATAGAATTATTTTCACATTAGTGTGTGTATGATATACAGGTATCAGCATCTCCCACTGCCTCTCCTTTCCTCTCTCAAGCTAATCAAGGTAATTACAAGCACAGTTATTTTATAAAAAGACTGCTAAGTGTAAAAAAAAAAAAACCACGTACTTACATATTTGAAACCTTTTTTTCCAAGAGGGAACCTGGGCAGTCCCCTGCAGGTAGGTCAGTAAATTTTGCACAGGTTTTGGTTAAAAATTCCTGCCCTTGGTGTACTTCACTAGCAGCTTCCCTGTTCTGCAGGACAGGTATTTTTCCTTCCATTTTGGAGCTGAATACCTGAATTTCTTCCTGCCTGTCAACTTTTTCTTCCTTAATGCATATCTGCACACTGTTATCTGCACATGCTCCTCCACTATTATGCACTGCTGCTGCTGTCACATTGAATTCCTGCCTTGGGCAAGCTAAACTGGGAACTGGCCTCTTGTCCAGCTGGTTATTCCCTCCCTTACTGTCCACCTGAGCACTCTGCTGAGCTGCTTCTCTGCTGAATTTATCTGCTTTTCCCACACTGCACTCAGGGTGTGGGGGATCTGCAGTGGAGTCAGCCCTGCTGCCTTGGTGGATATCTCCTTCTTTGATCCACATTTGCGTGTTCTCTGGAGCTCTGGAGGTTCCTCTGCAAACCTTATCAGCTTTTCTTGCTGCCACACTCCGTTCCTGTGAGGGAAGGCTGGAGTGGGACTGATCCCCTGGAGCATCAGCCTTCCTGCAACCCTCAGCTGCCTCTTGCAGACACTCAGCTCCTGCACGGGTTTCTGCTACATGGGGACTCACCCCTCCCACAATGAGTTTCTGAGAATTGGGTTCTTTTATTGCTGGTGTAATTTCCCCTTTTGGCAAGGGGTTAAGTACATCTGTGTCCTGGGAAGCTGCCTCCATTCCCAAGGCACTGCTCTGGCTGAGCACACACTCTGCTTTCTGCTTTTTGTCCAAAAGCATCGATTTCTTCCTGTCCCGGGCATATTTCAGACCTGCAATAAATTTACTTGAGATTTTTAGCTGGAAGGTATTCTTCCTTTTAGATCTGGGCTTTGCATTCATGACTTTTCTCACTTTGCACCCTTCATTTCTGCTGGGTTTTGGAGGCTCTGTGTTACGGACATTCCTTTTACCTGTTGCATTCCCAGGTAACTCCTCAGCAGCACCACCTCTGACCCCCCCCAGTCCTTGCTTAGCTTTTGACTGACCAGTAGTAGGAACATTCTCTGCAGAGGAAGCACATTTTCCACTGCCAGCTAACATTGCACTTTTCCCTTCTGTTCTCTGAGAGTTCTTCACCTCCTCAGTTTGCTGAGCCACCTCAGTCTTTTTACTCTGACCCAGCACCAGGTCAATCTCATTTTCCACCGGCTGCTGCTTTGCTTTTCCTTTATTACCAGTTTGTTTGGTCGCTCTAAGTAGGTCCAGACTTGCATCACCTTTATGCATCTCTGAATTGCTTGCAGAGTCTTTAGCCTTTTCTGCCAAAAACCTCCTGATTTCCTGCTCGATGCTGTCATCGCTGTCCACCGAGCTGCTGTCACTGGCGTCTGACACAGCTGGGAGAGCGCATTTTCTATTCTTAGCCCCCCGCTGGTTTGAAACTGGTTTAGGTTTATTTCCTTTTTTAAGCTGTAAGTTAGACTCCAGGTTTTTCATGGTTTCTGGCTTGTCATTGGGAAGTTTGATGTTGTCTGGAGGGTTCCTGACTGTATTCTCCCTCACAGCTTTCCTAGGTTTTGAGAGGCAGCCTTTTAGCAGTGAGGGATTTTTACATTTCCACTCATTTTGTTGGAGGCTACTGAAGTCATGCAGCAGCTGAGTTTCTGTCTCACTGAATCTGACTTTCTTCTTGCACTGAGCTTTCTGGTCCTTGGATTTCTTCTTTAACTTCCTTTTAGACTGTAACAGGTCCTTGATAGCACTATCCAGGTCCTCATCACTGTCCAGAGAGCTGCTCTCATCACCCGACCCCTCCCTCTCTGGGGTTTGGATGGGGTTTTTTACAGGTTTTCTTGTGCTACTCTGAACCTGCAGAGAAGGGTTTACAGAGTCCAAGGCCACACATCTGCTACCATCAGAGCCAGACAATTTGGGAGACAGCAGCTGCTGCTGCCTCGGGTCTTTATTACTCTGAGCATCCCGGAGTTCTGTGGGGTTGCTCAGGGCACGCTCCTCTTGGAGCACTGGGAATTTGGAATAGTGACCTGGCTGGAAAAGTCCTGTCTCCAGCTGTTCAGGTAGTTTTGACCTGCCTTGTTTTGCTGTTCTGCCCTCCCTTTTAAGTCTCCTTTTCCGACTCAGGGATAATTTCAGTGTTTTGGGCAGAGCAGGCTCAAGAGTCCCGGTGAGGCTGTTTGGATCAGAAGGCAAAGGCATCTGGATGGAGCGTGACAGGCTAGGAGGTTTTGTTCCAAGGTTTTCTGACTGTGCTTTCAGAGCCAAAAAAGCTCTGATTTCTTGCTCTATGCTGTCATCACTGTCCACAAGGCTGCTGTCACTTTCACAACGGGAGGATGAGAGAAGCTGGGGAGAAAAGAAGGAGTCTGCAGTGAGGGATTTGTTGTCACTTCCCATTTGGGATGGCATGATTGTTTTGGAAATATCCAGGATAGCTTCTGCACACATGAGTTCTGCAGATGTGTCTGCTCTGCAAGAGGCCTGCAATGTGAGCTCACAAGCAGTAATCTTGTTTTCTGGAAGTGCAAAATGTCTGGCTTTTTTCAGTGGTTTAAACAGCTTATTAAAGTCATTGCTGGTGCTTTCTAATCCCGTTGACTTGGAATTAACTTCTTTTCTCTTGTTGCTTATAGGATTTTTATGGATTTCTGGTGAGGCACTTTTTGTGGAGCTAATTGTCAGGCTGGCAGAAATGTCTGCCATACCCTTTGGATCAAATGGTTCCCTCTGCAAAGGGACACAGTCTGCTGCATGACCTGCCTCTTTCCTGATTTTCTCCAGCTGGTAAAGCTGAATGGCTTCTTCGATGCCATCATCGCTGCTCGAGTCAGATATGTGCACGCTCTCCTTGATAAGTGCTTCCCTTGGCTCCCAGTAATGAGCTCCACTTCCCTCATTCTGCTCCACGAGCCAGGGCTGGCTGGCAGTGGCCATTTCTAGATATGCTTGGTTCACCTGGCTGAAATCACTGGGCTCTGCTTGGATTTTTGGCTGCAAACACTTGGACTGGGCGCTGGATTTCTGCAGCTTGGCATGGTGTCTCAGGAGCAGCGCATTACAACCTTGCTTTATAGCACCACAGTTTGTTCTGTTTGTTGCTTCTTTGTTGCATTTCAGGACAGATCTCACACGAGAATCTTTTTTATCCTCCTCGGTAACACATTTACTAATTTCTTGCTGCTTCTTCTCATTCAAGAACTGCACTATTTCAGCTTGTATGCTCTGTTCAAAGGAGTCATCGCTGCTGATGCTCTGAGGGGAAGCAGGCTGGAGCCTTTTCCCAATTCCCAGGTGGTCAGACAGGTATTCTTCAGAGAGCATCTCAGCTTTAAATTTCACTGGGAGGAGGTTACTAGCCACTTTGTTCTGGGAGAACTCTCTCTTAAACCTTTTGTCTCTGCTCACATTCTCAGAACGCTCTGCATTCCTTGGCAACGACTGGGCACTTTTGCTTTTTGTTTTCAAGTACTCTTGGATGGCTTCCTCTATACCTCGGTCCACAGAATCGTCGCTGTCAGAATCGAGCAGCAGAGTCCCAAACTCTACATTCCCTTCCACTTCGCTGCCACCAGAATCCTCAGGGCACCCACACTGGGCGTACTGAGGGTGCTTCCGCAGCAGCGTGGTGCTGGATGTGACTCTGGTACTGGTGCCTTTTTCTCCCTTCTGTTTCTTCTGCTTAACACAGCCACACTCATTGTTCATACCCAGGGCAGGCTCTTGGCTTTGCAGGTTGTTTATGATCATCTGAACTTTGGCGCTCACGGAGGTTCTGGTGACGTTGCTGTCGGATTCAGGGAAGCAAACGGGGTATCTACAATTCCTTGCTGGCCCAAAGGACTCCCATTTTGTCTGAAGAGCTACCAGAGGAGGAGCATCCATAAGGAACATTCTAGCAGACCACAGCTAAGTCCACAATGGAACAGATTTTCAGACTGGTCTCTCCTCCATCCTAAAACAAATTAAAAAAGGAAAATATTTATTAAGTGTGTGCCTTCTAGAAATTCCATGTAATAATCCTGGTAACATAAACGGTAAATTATTAACACTCAGAATTACTGTGCCAGATAATCACAGGAATTACTCCTCAACATCACTTGAACAGGTAAATCAGTCACTACTGCCACTGGGGATAAGGCAGAGCACTCATCGTTTGTGGTTTGTAGTATTTTCTGGCAAAATCATAATCCAGCGCAGGTAATTCACTTCTGAAACTCTTCCTGTGCTTTCCAGTCCTTTTTGCATGTGCTCCCAAATAATGATGCAGTGCCCAGACCCACAAAGACCCACTGTGATGCTATTCAGTGCACTGGTGTGTGCAACCCCCTTTGCACTGAGGTTGTCTGAATACTTCTGCAGAAAACTTTGTGGCAGGAGAGAAAGAACAATTTTAAGGAATTCTTTCCTAGTGGGAGTGAAGAAGTCAGCAAAATACTCTGCTCTTTTTTGGCATAACTGCCCTTTTTAAGGATCATGCAGCTCAGCTTCCAGTTTTCCAACAAAAGCAGCACTGGCTGTGTCCACAAGGTCCAGGATGGGTGGATGTGGAGAAACCTGGACCATCATCTGGGATGGTGGGACACAAACCAACTCCTCCTCAGAGAGCAGAGGATCACACAACATCCCAAAACAGCTTTCACTAGATCTGACTTGGCATTAAACACACACAGCTGAGGGACTTGGGGCAGCTGAGAGAGAAGGAAAGGGAACTTATTTCCTCCTGAAACACACTCTACAGCAATAACCCCAAGACATCAGTCATCCAGCCTCACTGCAGGATAAAAGCTCTTGGCAAACACAGATCTTGGGGAGTGCACAAAAGCAGGATGAAGATTAGGAACTATTCTTTGTGTTCCAGTCGAAACCGCAGACAGAACAAAGCTTTGGTTTGTGGAAGAGTGGAAAAAGCCACCCACAAAACTCCAGTTAACACCCCAAAGAGTTCACCACCTCCACACCGTCCCATGAGGGTCGAAGGCTTCACCTGCAGCATCATTTGGTAGGATGAAGGGTGACAGTAATTCCCAAAAACTACTGCAGATTGGTGGCTCTTCAAGCCCAGGCTCCACACAAACACACCGAGTCTCAAATGCAGTGGCACTGGACCCTGCCAACATACAGAGACACAGTTTTCCCTCTGAAACCTCCCTGACCTTGCACTTGTCAATTATTCTCTAGTTCTGGTTTCAAATTAATCAGTGGTATTAAATATTTTAAAGGATTAATGACTCTAAACTCTTTAAAACTTGTATTTATTTACTGAGAGTAAGGTAACAGACAACCAGGGAAGACAATTCTCCATCTTTGCTTGGGCAAATATAAATAAAAAACACTTTTCCTTGTAATAAGCAGCTAAGGACCAAAAAGACAGAAATTAGGATACCTCATTACCTTGAAGCAACGCAATTAACACACTTTAGCTCCCAGCTTCATTAAAAAATAAAACCCCAACGTTTTTCCTATTAACCTATTTCCACAGTTTTCAGGGAAGGGGCAGGTGCCTTCACTATCCCACACTTGGACAGGAGGTCGTGCATGAATTAGATGGGATTGGGGTGAATTTTTGTGTCCCAGCACCCACCCACGGAGACCATGAGGGGACACCTGGGTGCTGTCTGAGGGTGGACATGAGGGGACACTCACCCAGGGGATATTCACAGAGGGTGTGAGGGGACATGAGGGGACACACACTGAGGGTGTGAGGGGACATGTGGGGACACCCACCAGGGTCAGTACCCAGACAGGATCTGAGGAGAAATGAAGGGACACACACCCAGAAGGAGGGGGGTAACTCTGTGAAGGGAAATGAGGGGACACCCACAGGGGCTGCATGAGGGGACATGAGGGGACACTAACTCGGGGGTACCTACAGCGGACGTGTGAGGGGACACCACCCCGGTGCGCACCCACAGAGGCTGCATGAGGGGACATGAAGCGACACCAACCCGGGGGCCACCCACATTGGCTCCGTGAGGGGACATGAAGCGACACCAACCCGGGGGCCACCCACATTGGCTCCGTGAGGGGACATGAAGCGACACCAACCCGGTGCGCACCCACATTGGCTCCGTGAGGGGACATGAAGCGACACCAACCCGGGGGGCACCCACACTGGCTCCGTGAGGGGACATGAAGAGACACCAACCCGGTGCGCACCCAGAGAGGCTGCGTGAGGGGACATGAAGAGACAGCAACCCGGGGGGCACCCACAGAGGCTCCGTGAAGGGACGCGGGGGTACCCCCAGCTCGGGGGGCACCCCGGAGCCGCTGTGACGGGCCCCCCACCCTCGGGGGCCGCCCGCAGCCGCCGCCNGGGAGGCGGCGGGAGCCCGGTAACGATCGTAACGGAAGGGCCGGCGGGGGAAGGGGCACCGCGGCTTCCTGCAGCAGCCCCGCGGCCAGGGCCGGGCTCCAAACCGCGGTCCCGGCGCGGACCGGGAAAACGGCAGCGGAAAGAACGAGATTGTACTCGGCTCTTGTCTCAGAACTGTGCGCAGAGCGCGGGATGATCCACCCGCTCCCTTCAGGGTGCCAGACTGGGGGAAATTCAAAATATCGGCCGGATGCAACACTTGGCTGTCCCAGGTGCAAAGTTTGGGGTGCAGAATGAGAACTGAGGTGCAGAGAGCCGAGGCCTCTGCTTTCAGCAGCTGAAGCCGTCGGTGCTGGGGCTCCTGGAGCTTTTGGGTTGTTGGAGGTTTCACATAGTGAAACAGCAAAGTTTTAGTACTCTAGTTCATCCCTGTTTTGTTGGCAAGTGGGTTTTCCCCGAGGATGCACTGCCAACCCTGTGCTATCGTCCCTGTGCTTCCAGAGCAGAACCAAGCTGTGGGATGCTTCCTTTCGGGACACCCGCTTCAACCTGCTCATTCCTAAAACACACAGAGTGAGTCACGGCTCTCAGTCTATAAATCTGCACAAGCATTTCCATTCCTTGTCTCTGGCAAACGAAACCCCGGTGCCTCAACCCAAATTGCTGCCTGTTTTCACTTTGTCAGTGTGTTTTGTTTCCCCGTGGGGCTGGAACACCTGTGATGCTGCAGAGGAAATCAGCATCTTTTGGCTGGGTGTTGTCAAAATCACAGGGGAAAAGCTCAGGCTGGGCGATGGCAAGTGGGGAACAGCAGCTAAGGAGGGTTCCAGGCTGGAAATGGGGTGACTGAGAGTGTTGCACTCTTTTTGTGCTCACTCTGTGGTAACACATCACAAGATATGAGGCTGACATATGGCGAGGAACAGATTTCCACCTGCTTTTATCCCAGAGATCCTTGTTCTGGGGAGCACCTGTATTTCTGTGCCCTTTCCTCATCTCCAGCTTCACATTTTAATTTTTTTCCTCACCCCCAGGAATCCTCTGCTACCAAACCAGGTCTGACCCTGGGAATGTGGGGCAGGACCATGTTTCAAACCATCAGACACAGTTACAAACTCGTATTAATTTATCTCTTGCTCTTACAGTAGATAAAACAGAGCCGATAAGACATTTGCCTGTGTGTTCTTGTCCCTGGGATATCTAACATGCTTTTATGTTCTGATCTGGCTCGCTTGAACGAGACTGCTGAAAACAGCACAGCCAGCATCTGTGTGCAGGAGGAAACAATGGACTTGCTTTTCCTTCACTGCAGAATTGCAGCCTGGAGGTGAGGAAACTTTGCTTCGCTCACCATATTCCTCCCTAATGCCGCGGCAGAGGGAAGAAAGGGCTCTTGTATTCATGTATCCTCCCGGGCCAAGTCAATTTACATGTGAATGCACTTTTAAAATAAAATTAAAGTCAAAGCTGTGGCCAGAAGCCTGATAAATGTTTTTGTGCACATGCAGTTGCTTGGGAGGGGAGAGGCTGCTGCTGCTGGAGAGCTCTGCTGTCCCCAGCCGAGGTGGCATTTGTGGCTCTGTGTGCCACTTTTACTTGAAAGAGGAGCAGAGGTGCCATTAGGGGCGATTTGCCTTCCTGATCCCTGATCTTGGCAGAAATGAGAGCAGTGGTCCCCGTCCCTGCTGGACAGATGACAAAGTCAGGAGCATTAATTGGGCCCCTCGTTAGAATGGCTGGAATGGCAGGGGAACGTTCACATTTCCAAAATGAAACATCTCCCCCGACCTCCGGATCTGCTGCTCCTGTTTGCAGGGATAGGTGCTCATTACAGGTGCCTCTGGATACCTCAGAGCCTGAAATCAGAGCTCAGGCGATGGCTTTTGTTATTTTTTTTCCCAGCAAGAGAAAGGACAAGATTTAAACCAAATTAGCAGGAATAAAAGGACTCACTGGGCAGATTTTGTTGTTGGGTAACCTGTGGCTTCAGGGCCAATTAATATTTCTACATGGAGCTATGTTGAAACACCAGCCATGTCTGCTGTGCTGCTGTTTTTTGGGAATATGGGTCGCAGCTGATGCTGGCTGAGGGCACATCCATGTCTAGGACAGGAGGGAAGTCGATGACCTGGGATTCCACAAACCCTTTCCTCTGTTGGGGGCAGTTTTGCATTCCCCAAGCACCTGTTTGAGTTTTGGGGCAAAACTGATTTACTACAGCACAATCCTACTGTGACCATTGAGTTTTTGGGGGAAAAAGCAGCAGAGAAAGGAGGTGGATGGAGCCCAATGTGATTTTCTCTCACCCTCAGTGTTTAGGGTCTATTTTTCACATGGCTGCACTGAACTTCAGGACACTCAGTGCTGGCCCTGCTCCAACATCTCCCTGTCCTGTTCAGCTCCTTCAGTCTGATCTCAGATGATTTATTAGATAGAGAACAACTGGATCATGTAGTAACATGGCAAATTGAAGACTTTAGTTGTTATTTAATAAATGCCAAGGAGACTCATGAGGCCTTGAAGTTATAATAGAAAGATCTAATTTAGGAAAAAAAGAGAAAGAAAAAAAAAAGGGAAGAGAGATGCCTGTGAAAGCTGCCAGGAAGCAGCACTGGGTATTGAACATTTCTATTTACCCTCTGAATGGAACAGAGATTGTCTGAGCTTTCTTTCAGCAGGGCTGGATGCTGCCAGGGAAGCAGCACCTGAGGCAGGAGGAGGTTCAAGGGCAGTTTTTGGTGGAGCTCAGTTCTGGAAGCTGTGCTTTGTCTTGCCTTGGAAGACATCGTTGCTGTAAATCACCTTTGGTTGACAGAATTTTTTAAGGAAAGAAACCAAACTCCATGAAGCAAATGAAAGTGTAATTATAGCACGGAGGCAGGTTACAGAATGCATTTAACATTTTTGAGTCAAACCTGGTGGGTTTCCCATTCATCACTGACCATTATACAAAGTGCAGCTGAAGGTCTCTGTGGGGCACAGCTCACTGCTTTGGAAGATGTCCCTTTTCCTTGTTGATTCCAGGTGTATCTGGCATAAGAACACAAAGTGGAAAACACAACTTAGTGCCAAGAGTTTTAACTGTAACTCTGACCTTTCCTTGCTACCATGTGGCAGAGACCTCTGAAATATCAAAGGAAATTACATCCCCTCTCTCATATTCTGTACCTAGAACCTTTTAATGGGTTTTGTATGACTCATTCCTATCTAGGTTAAATGATAAATATTTCATGTTTACAATCCTGGACATGGGCCATGTGGGCTTTTAAGAGTTTTCTTTACACAAATCCCTCCTTTCCGTCCATCTCCGCGGGCTTTGCTGGGGGGCAATGCTGTCAGTATTCCCGCAAGGACACTTCCAGCTGGCTCCTGTGCTTGTCACAATTCTGCTTGTGCCCATTAGGTGTCAGACTCTTATCGGCTCAGTCTCCAGTTCCTGGGATTTCGAGGAGAACACGAGAATATGAGAAGCCAGAGCTGGTGTGGCTTTTCTGGGATGCTCTCTTGCCTGTGGGTCCTACCCATAAAGGGCAAACTGGGTGCTGTGGTGCTCACTGGGACACCAAAGGGGGACTCCGTGCTGGTTTTGTCCCAGGTTTTACCATCTGGGATCCCTCCAGAGCCACTGCTCATCTCTGGGCTGCAGAATGAGCATCCACAGGCAGCAGCTCCTGCCCCAGACCTGCCGGGTTTTGCAGCACGTTTGAGTTTTAGGCCACCTCTCACTGCATTCCTGAGGCCAGCTCTTCCTATTGCAACAGCTCCTCACACTGCTCTGGTGTCTGTGGGTCGCTGAGCTGCTATCAAGCAGTGACCAACCTCTTCCCACCTTGTCCATCATCCTTTTGGGATGAGCACTTGGAACTGAGTGCCGATGCTCGGCGCCGAGCCCTGCCAGCACCACGAGTGCTTGGATATTTCCTGCACCTCAGGGCTTGGGAGCACAGCTGAACACGTGGGGATTCATTCAGGGACAGAAAGTCAGGCTTTTTTTTTTTTTTACTTTTTAATGAACTCTGTGCAGTTTCCCACAGCAACACTTTGATTCCAGCCACGAGGCGGGATATAAACACGGGCATTTGGTGCCACGAGCCGAGGTGGCTGGTGATGAAAAGGGGTCTGTGAGCCTTAAAATGGTTTATTTAAAGGGCAGGATCAAAGATGTACCTTGGGATAGATACCTGCCCTGCTACATGAAGAAAAGCCAGAGTGAAACAGAGATGCTGCACTCACTTTGTATTTCAAAAGGAAACTGCTTTGACTTCGTGCTGCAGTTGCTGAGAGCTTTAATGGGGCAGGGGGAGGGAAAGAAAACACAACATGCTCCAGCTGCCCTCATTACTGCTTCTCTGACTCTCTGCTGAGGAATCCCAGCACAGCCATGGACTTGTCCACCTGCAATTACCAGGTCCTGCATTTACAGAGTGCTTTTCCTGACCTGCTGCTCGCCCAGGAGCATCCCTACAGCCCCCTCTGAGGCAAAGGCTGCTGGATCCCTTCTGTGGAGCAACTCCTGATTCCCAGCAGGGCCACCCTGAGCACTGCCCCGGCCCCCATTAGCTCTAAAACGGTGTTTTTAAGAGGCATCTTCAGCTTTTCAGATCACCTTCAAGGAGTGCTCTATTTTTAGCATCCTTGGACTCTCTTGGCTGCAAACAAGTGAAACCTCTCTGCGGTGAATTCACAACAGGGCAGCTGGCAGGGGTTCAAAGTCTCTGTCTGAAGTGCAGCACGATGGAAATGAGTTGTCCCCGAGGTCCCTGAGGAGCAGGCTGAGCCCACAGAGCCACCATGGGATGCTGCCTGTCCTGTCCCACCAGGGCCGGGGTGCACAGCCTCATCCAGAGACTCCTTTGCAGTTGCCAAGTGCTCTTGGCACAAGCGGCTTTGATCAAGGATTTGCAAACAGCTCCTGTTTGGTTCTGTGCTTAAAACGCTTCCTTAAATAAGTTTTGGATCAAGCCAGAGATCACCGCTGTTTTGAATTTTCATCAGGCCGAAAAACCACGCTGAGCTGGGGCTTTGTGCAATGCTTTGACTTGGGTTCTTCTCCAGCAAAGCAGCGCAGAGTGAATCGCCCTCAGCAGAGCAGCCGTGCACAGCAAAGCCTCCCGCTGCTCTGCAGGGTGAGAGGAACTCCCAGGAGCAGTTCCAGGCTGGTTGGAGCAGTGCTTGGAGAGCAGGCTGATAGTTATTTGAGGTATTTCTTTTCCCCCAGTCTTCATTCTGCTCTCCCAGTGCCCCAGCCGGGAGAGATGGAGGGCAGGAGCACCTCAGCTTCATGCAAGGAGCAGCTGCTCCCACTCCACGTGTCCTCCTGCTGTTCCTGGGTCTTTTAGGGCCATGACATATGGCCAGTGATGGGAATTTTGGGTTAAGTGCAGTGTCAGATTCACCCTCCCATCCTGCAGAGCTGTCAGTGATGGAGAAATGTTGACTGGGCACTGCAAATGCCTTGAGTACAACAGATGCATAACAGCTTTGGAGACAGAGCAGGGCATCAAATCCTGTCCTAGTAAGCATTAAGAAAAACGTGGTGTGCTTTCTCCTGGATGGGGCTTGTGCTGCTGGCATTGATGGTTCTTTCAAAGTGTTTCCTCATCCTCATCTTGAATCCCCTGGCAGCAGTCTGGGCTCCTTGGAGGATGACTCAAACCCTCTCTGATCCTTCCAGCACCCCTGGGGGCACTGAGATGCTGAGAAGACAGTGTGGGGCTACAAACCTTCACCCAAAATATGGGCTACCAGCACACAAATCCTTGTCACTGCCCAACTGACCAGGAAGAATCAGAGAGGGAAAAAAGCCCATTCCCATTACCCGAGGTGCTTTTCATTTTGCCCTCTCCTCGCTGCATCCCACACTGTGCAGGGTGAGGGCTGGACCTGACCCTTAGCCAGGCTTCCCTGCTTGGCTGGGGCTCAGGAAAGCCGCGGGCAGGGAAGGGAAGGTGCGGGGGCAGCACCTCGGGCTGTGTGTGCCTGCGTGGGACGGGAAAGCCGGAGCAGCTTGAGCCGTACGTGCTGGGAGGAAGGAACCGGCTGCGAGGAGCTGGTGGGAGGAGGAGGGGGAGAAAACGGTGTCAGCAAACGAGGCAGATTGAGAGCTGAGACGTGTTAGTGGTTGTGTTTGGGATGTGATCAACGCTCCCTTGTGACTTGCACAGCCGGCAGGGGCCTGAGTGGTGCAAATAGAAAATGTGGAATCAGTGGGAATGGAGCTCCCACATCCCCTTGTGCTGCAGGGGAGGGTGAGGCTCTCACACGCCTTGCAAATCCAGGCACGGGCTCATCCAGCTGCCACAGGGCAGGAGGTGGGCGAGCTGGTGGGTGCCACAGGGCACTCCCCTGCTCCAGGGAGCTGGGCCATCCGTGACTGGTGGGTGCTGCCAGCATGGAGTGCAGCCTCCTTTTCCTTTGGATATCTGTGGCTATGGCCCTGGGGGTTTGGTCCTCAAAATCTCTGGAGACATCCCCAGCACAAGGGATCAGAAATCTGCCACTTGTTTGGATGCTGGGCAGGGGCTTGGCCTCAGCACCATGAGGAAGGGGGAGCTGGGACACAGGGTGGGAGAAGGGGGGGGCTTTTCCTCACCCCCTCGAATCTCTGTTGTGATAATTCATGAGTGTCACTGGCACATCTGTTCAGAGGGAGAGCAATAATACAGGTCCAGCTGAGCGATGAAATTGCTTTCAGGGCTGTTGATTCCCAGCTTGGGGGTTTGTGGTCAACCTGACTGCAGGCTGGGGATTTTTAATTTATTTTTCCCCTCTCCTTTGCCCTGTTCCTTGCAGCCAGCAGAGATCAGTAGCATGTAAAGCAGGCAGCGGCAGGATCTGTGAATCCTATCCCCCTGTTCCCATTCTCTGGCATAAATGGGCCATCTGGGCTCACTCATGAGACCCTGAAATCACTCACACAGCGCCTCCATGAAGGATTTGCAGCTCACTCATGACCAGGCTGCCCTGGTTACCCTTTTCCTGCAGCCCTGTGCCTGCTGGGTGTGGGCTCTGCTCGGGGCCCGTTTCTCCTCTAGATGGTGCAGCTGCCTTTGGGCACCACCGCGTGCGGCCAGACCCCGACCCTGCGGCAGAACTGGGGGTGCAGCCAGCCCTGGGCTCTCCCCGTGGCCCCTTCCCAGCGTCTTGGCAGGACGGGACAAAGCTGAGGGACA